>JAFVLL020030810.1:0-38447 GCA_021397915.2 Tor tambroides | reverse complement strand
GTTTCTGAGAATAGTAAATGAACAATCAACAAAACTTCACAGAATACACATGTGAGAGGATCATTTATGAGAATGACCGAATCTGAATCACAGACACAATACACATTCCCTTTGATTGGGGAATTCAAGGTCATTTCAAGACAAGCCAGTTAGCAGACGTTCCTAAAACAATAACAGCTTACAAAAAGATTTCTCTGAATCAGTCACAACAGAGTAACTCTGAAAATCACAGCAGGCACGCCTCTGTCACATGACTGCCTCCTCTTGTCTGTTTGCCACAGTTTCAAGGACTGTATGTGAACTCACTGTTTGTTTCTAAATTCAACAACCAAAATATTCATACGGAGCATGTGCAAAAAATGGCACCGCAGAATTCAGACATTTTCACCAGTGACAACAATGTTATTTTCATTAATGCTTTTGAGAATCGCTTACTCTTTCCTTGAGCAAAACAATCAGAATCTACATCTCTAAATAGAACAATGGTTTTCAATCTTGCGAAATATAGGAACATTTACGAAATCGTGTTTGCATAAAAGTGTGCATTTTAAACATTCAAGCAGTAAGATTATTAAAATACTCATCTTAAGTTCATCTGATGCTTTCTGTAGCACATCTGTGTTATTGGTTTGTAGGACTCTAACAGACTATCCATCTCTGATGCTCTTTTCTAATAATTTATACTTAAAAATGTTTCTCTGCCCCTTTGAATCTCTTCTTCTTATTCACCAGTTCCAGATGTGGCTTTTTCTTTGAAACTCAGCACAAAAAGTTAGCATCCCAGATGAAACTGCTGCTTGGCATGTATTTTTCAATGAAGCTACCAGCTGAGAACCTGTGAAGCATTGGTTTCTCAAACTAGAGACTCTAATGTATTTGTCTTCTTGTTATTGTGTACCTGAACCATCCGCATCATCTCTTTTTAGGCATCGACCCGAAAAATTTAGAAACCGGGTGTTTGTTGACTGAAGACAGATTTTGCATTACAATTTCCACTCTTTTTAAGTAACAGTACTATAGAATCATATAGCTCCTATTGTAGCACCAGACAAGACAGTGTGTAAAAGTGTGGATGAGTTGAGTTATCTAATCCACAAGCAACAGACTCCAAATCCCATTTTAATCACACTGACCATAATCCCAATATCTCTGTAGTTAGATTACCTACTCAGTGGGGCATCTGGGCACACTGGCACTCACAGAAACACTCAATTGTGCATCATGCGTGAGCGACAATATTTAGTGTATAACAGGATGAATTTCATTCACCTAAAAGTTTAGTAATCGTGTTCATTTAGGTTAGTTAATCTAATTAATGACTGTGTGACATATAACATTTGTATTACTATGGCAAGCTACAATCATCATAAGCAATTGGAATGTGTAAAAACCAGTTAATGTAGTTCATCAGTATTGCTCAATATTTTATTGCGTAAATAAGTGGTTCCATTAACACAAAAGTATGACTAATTAAAGGTGAACTCAGTAATTTGGTGTGTCAAGCAGTATCATGCAAGACCAATTTAAAAAAAAAAAAAAAAGTTCAGTTACCAATAGCTTTGGAGAAATTCACAGTTAGCCATGATTCATTTATTACGTTAGCAAAAGTTTACATTTATACATGAGAACAGTAAAAGTGAATAGCACTGGGCTGGTCATGTGATCTCAACTGGCAGCCTCCATGAGCAGACCTACTTATTCTTTATAAATAAAACAAATATAAAATAAAAAAAATAAACAAATAAAATAAAATAATCTTTTATTAGGCTACTAATATGACAGCACTGTTAACTAAAATGAAAACTATTAGGAATCATTTTTATTAATTTAAATAAAGCTGAAATAAAATCAAATAAAATAAAAATATTAAATGAAAAATTAGAAATGTAGCCAAGTTTAAGTGGAAGTACTAAAATTAATAAAACAAACTCAAAAATAAAATAAAGCTAAATATTAAAAACTAATAAAAATGACAAAAACAAATAACAAAAAATACTAAATCAAACTAAAATTAAAATGAAAACTATAAAAATAGAAGCTCATTTAAAATATGAATAAATATTATAATACTACATAAATTATACTAAAATAACACTGTATGAGTCTTCATCTTATGTGATCCCTTTTAAACATTTTCATTTCTCTGTATAAAATATTTTAGTAAGGAAAAACTACCGAGGGCACCTTTGATTTTAATTATAACAAATTTCTTAATAAGGACATTAAATTATGACACTGAACGATGTATCCAGGCATACAGATGGCCTTGTTCCACCATAAATGCTGTGTTCTCTATTTGTCCAGTGCCTTGGTCATGCCAAACTAAACAATCTATCTCCAGCTCATACCATGACCTCACAGTTTCAAATGAAGTCAGAATATGCAAAACAGGCACTGCCTACATACGCAACAACTTCCTGTTTCCTCATTTCACAGTCAAACGATTATTTTGCTCAGGCCTTATTCAGACATACAATCTCTTTCAAAAAATAGACTGTTAAAAGCCACACACGACCCTCTGCTCTATCATAATAGTACAGATTGAGGCACGTTGTATGCCGGGCTCAGGGTCGTTTTGGTCACAACCCAGTCATCTGCCTCTGGCTGACAAAACATCTGACAAATTTCTCTTGCAATTATGAAGAATTATGACAATGACACACACCTCAACAGGTTTTTAAAGCAACATGAGGGTGGAGTGATGTAACAGCATGTTATCTGTTAACTGTAAATATGTATGTTATACAGTGGGGTTCAAAATCCTAAGACCACTTTGCAAATCTGGGATTCAAATATTACATATATTTTTGAAGTTTTACATTTAATGAACACTTTTCACTCAAACTGTTATGCTGACAAAACAAAATAGCATTTTCTTTTAAGAAGTATTTTCATAAGTGGACCCCAGTAGTTCAGATTTGTACATTTTCACCGGGCCAAATGCAAAAATGATAAACTTTATATACACTACCATTTAAATGCTTGGGGGACGGCAATATTTTTTTTTTAATGTTTTTGAAAGAAGTCTTACCAAAGCTGCATTTATTTGATTACAAATACAATAAAAACAGTAATATTGTGAAATATTATTAGAATTTAAAAGAACTCTTTAAAGTGGCAAAGACGTCACATGATCCATAATCATTCTAAAAGGCGAATTTGGTGCTCGAGAAGCATTTCTTACTGGTTCGTTAGATTGTGTCGACATTGTGCCAACGATTCAAAAAAATAGTAGATTGAATCTCCAAAAAAAATATGCATTTTGTCTGGTATCCAAAATCAATCAACAGAGTTCTGTCTGTTACCCAAAACTTGTTAAACTCCAAGCCTTGTCTGGTACCAAAATGAGGGTTTTACTGCATTTTGTCTAGCACCCAAAAACTGATCTGCTTAAAATTTCTGTGGAAACCAATTATGCTTTTTTCAGGAATTTTTTTGATAAATTCAAAAGTTCAAAATAGCCATATTTATTTGGCTCTTGGACATCAAACATTTCAAAGAGCTTAAAAGATCAGGCTATCCATAATGACAGCCATTCAAAGCCATTTTGAATGAGATTCACACCTCTTGTTAAACACACGTCTGCAGACTGCCCACGCACACCTCACCTTCCACTAAGGTCCAGCAATGATTTGTTATCTGTTCTCTGTTTGCTAATTCTGACTCACCACCCAATAAATTTATCCGCTATAGGCACAGGAAAATACAGGAAAATGTATGCACAGCTACAAATAATAAACTATTTTTTCCACTTGAATCCAAACATCATATAGCGAAACATTCCTGAATTCTTTCGTGATTACTCTACTGGAATGCATTAATCCAACTAAATAGGCTGTGAGTAGTTACGTGTCTGTTCAACAATGTCAACCACTTATCCCTGATTGCCTAATCGGAGCACACTCATTTCACTGTTGGAGATACGAAACCGTGACTCACTTCTTGGTTTTAAAGTCACATTACACAGCCCTCATTTCATTTCGCATTTACAATATACATTTCTCCAGTAAAAAAGCACATGCCAAAGCCAAATGCCATTGATGAGCGACAAGAAGTGGGTTTGATTCAAACCAAGCTTTAAATTCATAACTTTGCCAAATTTCTATGCGTGATAAATCAACTACAGTGAATCGTCAATACATTTTTAAGTCACCTTAACATAGAATTCGAGTCACCTTCTATCACCCGCAGTAATGGCTCTGTCCGATAGATAAACACAGGCAGTTTTTCTCCCTGGATGACATTGTTTGTTTAGCAGTTATGCTGTAATGCAACCAAACGCACTTAGTGTTCCCCATACAGGCCAAGCTGAGACAAAGAGGACAGTGTTTGGCACACAAAGAAGTGGACTGACCAGCCTGCTCCTCTTCAACTGCAATGAGCCAATCAATGTAATGCTTGTTTAACAGAAAAATACCATGAGTTTCATAATGCACATTTTTCTATAGACGAGATCAAATCAAACCTGAAACTGTTTAACATCCATTTATTTCATTTCTCACCAAGAGATTACAAGTGTTGCTGTAAAAATATGCATAGACTGCTTTCAAGGTGAGAAAACCTCACCTTTGTGTTTGAGGTTGGAAAAGAGCAGAACTCGTGAGAAAAGCTGATAACAATCAGACCACGTGAATCAAGACCAAATCACTTCATTTGCATCACAGAGTCGACACACGCTCTGTACCCGCAGTGTCCACTGGCTAAGAACATCACTACCAGCCCGCATGCAAATCTACTGCATCAGATAGAAACTTCAGAGAGGGTTGTTAGTGAAAACATAGTGGCTGTTCACTTTAATGTTAGTTTTTGACTACTTCAGTAGAAACTGGAAGGGTAGCTGAGTACAGCCAATGCACTATTTTTTGATGTTTCAATTAGAAAAATAATAATAAACGCCATGTTACTGGAGCTAAAAGAACTTATGTTCACTGACTACAAAAGTGACAGAACACTTTCACTTTCCACAGATTGTAACATGTTCTAAATACTGTATTTAGAAACTGAATGATTAGCAATTTAATTTTCATGAGGACATACAAATTCAATGTCAAATAGGTAAGAATGTCTACCAAATAAATAAGGGTCAATTTTTTAAAAAGCTGAATAAATAAGCTTTCCATTGATGTATGGTTAGTTAGGACAGGACAATACTTGGCTGAGATACAACTATTTGAAAATCTGGAATCTGAGGGTGCAAAAAAATCTAAATACTGAGAAAATCGCCTTTAAAGTTGCCCAAATGAAGTTCTTAGCAATGCATATTACTAATCAAAAATTAAGTTTTGATATATTTACAGTAGGAAATTTACAAAATATCTTCATGGAACATGATCTTTACTTAATATGCTAATGATTTTTGGCTTAAAAGGAAAATTGATAATTTTGACCCATACAATGTATTTTTGGCTATTGCTACAAATATACCCGTGCTACTTAAGACTGGTTTTGTGGTCCAGGGTCACATATTGACAACATATTGCAAAACCTTTGATACATTTAAAATCGATACATTTACTTCATTTTATACTGTAAAATGAAGAGTACATATTTAAGATTCTAGGTCAATTATCAAATAATTTATGACAAATTAATAAAAATACAACAAATTTTGTACATTTCTCTCTCTCTACACACACACACACACACACACACATTAAGTAATACTTCCAGCATATACTTTCAGTATATAGCTGAAATGAAAAATAAAATTGAAACTGATTCAGTTTTATTTTAGCTTTCTATTCCTCTATCTCACAGCGTGTGCTTGTCAGTTGTCAGAAAAAAGCGATCTGGCAGAACTGGACTGTCAAGCATTCAACGGCTCCCTCAGCGTCAGATAAACTAGTGATGCAAACAACATCAATCCCCAGCGGCTAAACTCATTCACTTCCCACCTGTGACGTACATTTATTCATTGCTGTTTCTACCTAACTGAGAAATACAATATTGATGGGAACACAAAATATTCAATGCATCGTTTAACATATGAAACAAAAACAACAAAAGTAAGCAACCACATATATCTTGAGAAGAGGAAATGTTAAAGACTCTGTTTACACCTGGCATTAACATCTGTTTCTGACAATCTGATCACAAGTGGGCAGCATTGAATGCAGGGTCTAAAATGTTTTTCTTGATCCCTTCTTTCATTGTGACCTCATTCAGTGGTAGTATGCATGTAAACACATCACAATTGTGGTGTAAATGCTATTCCACCCATATCACCTGTAGTGTCGTTTTTGGCGGCCTGTTTTAATTTTAGTTTTAGTCTAGTCTTTGTGTGAAGCTGTCATTTTAGTTTTTATTAGTTTTAGTCACGTTCATACTCTTTTTAGTCTAGTCAAGTTTTAGTCAACTAAAAGTCTGAGCATTTTAGTCTTATTTTAGTCAGAATTATCCATGACTATTTTCGTCTAGTTTTAGTCGAAATGAATGACTATTTTCGTCTAGTTTTAGTCGACAAAAACTGATGACATGTAGTCTAGTTTTAGTCAATGAGAATTGTATTTTAGTGTCTTTTTAGTAATGCAATTCTATTTAACCCAGTCAATATAGTATAAGTACTAGTAGTATAAACGAAACCAAAATTTTCTTTTAGCCAAACCCATTTCAAACAAGGTTATCGAATTATAATATTGTTACCTTATAGACTCAAGAATACATCCATTCCAGACACGCAAGATGCTCTGATTTGAATTTACAACATTTATTTTACCAACCAAACATGTTAGTACACACACATAAATTTTCTCCCAAAGACGAACCCCGGCTGGCCGGCCAGCCACTGGTACTTTGTTTGTTGTCGTCTTCTAAATAATGCCGCGAGTGGGGCTTGAGGAAGTGACGTCGCTTGCGTCTGCTCAGTGCGACCTGATTCAGCCTCTGAAGTGAGACACAGGAAACAGAAATACTGCAAAATAATAATAATAATGCAACTAAACGAGACGAAATAACGTTATAACATTTCATTTTGTCTCGTTTTGGTCAACGAAAATGAAGAGACATTTTAGCATAGTTTTTATTTTGTAAAGCACATTTAGTTTCGTTTTTATTCATCAACAATATTGCATTATACATTTAATTATAGTCATCGTCACACGACCAGCATTTACGTTTCGTCTCGTCTTCGTCACGTGATAAAGGTTCGTTGACGACGATATTTAGTCAATTTTCGTTGACGAAAGCAACACTAATCACCTGCCAATCAGTCATTGTGCTAAAACAATGATTCTAAACCTTGCCAAATTGCTTTAAAATGTTCAGTTAGTATAGGGGCTTGACTAAAATAACTGAGCATTCTGCTCAAAATGTCCCATCTGCAGTGAGATTTGGAAGTATATTTGGAAGCAACAGTCTGTCGACTTTCTGTGCTTGCTCATCAATGTGCACTGACGTAGAGATTGATGTATGCATGATGATGTCGCAAAATCAGGGAACCTCCCCTCAAAACCTATATGTGATGCATGTTAGGTGAAAGTAGCTTGACTGCTTGATCAGATTCCATAGATAGGTCTTAATCTCAGGTGTAAATCAGGCCCAAAAATGATAGTGAGGGTGAATATAAATGACCTTTTCACCACCAGGCTGAGAGTCTTGTGGTAACCCTTGATTAGGCAGATGGCCTCTTGTCTGTAGCCACTGAGAGAAATGTTGTTGACATTGATGAGTTCATCTCCAACCTGCAGTCTTGCGGTTGCGGCCTTGCTGCCCTCTTCCACCTGTGACACAGACACAATACACTCAATCAAATCTCTGTTTCACATCCATACATCACATACAGATGAATAGGCTTGTACTAATAGCTCTCCCTTTGTTGAAAGACTGAAATTGAACAAACTATGTCAATATTTGGACAAGCATTCACCTTTTGTAAATGACCTAGACAACAGTCAGGTAATGCAGTGCGATTATCCTCAGTTCAGATAGGGAGCAAAAATCTGGTTCTTTGGCATATCCAACTTAATTCAGTTAAGTTGTTTATAGTGTGAACAACAAAAAAAAAAAAAAAAAGATTTTTGGTTTAAAATCTGATTAAGTTTCAGTGTGAATAGTCACATTTTTGCTCACTTTTTCACTAAAAACTACAATGTATCCATTGTGTAGTGAATAATGAATGAAGCATCCTGTTTCAATGCAAGAATAGGCAAATACACAGTATATGAAAGAATATGCAAAACACAACAA
This sequence comes from Tor tambroides, assembly GCA_021397915.2. NCBI lineage: Eukaryota > Metazoa > Chordata > Actinopteri > Cypriniformes > Cyprinidae > Tor > Tor tambroides. Next base: position 30,263 of record JAFVLL020030810.1, on the reverse strand, counting down.
TGCTTATGGTATTCATCATGGCACAATGTCACGATAGACATGAGCAGATACAAAGGTCTAATTTTTGGTTTGCTCTTTTCTCCACACAGAATGTGAGATATTGACTGGACTTCCTGGAATTTTTGCATATCATTTACAATTCAATTAGTTCACCCAAGAATGAAAGTTCTGTCATTAATTACTTACCCTCGTGTCATTCCAAACCCGGAAGACCTTCGTTCATCTCCTGAACACAAATTAAGATATTTTTGATGAAATCTGAGAGCTTTCTCACATTCCATAGACATCAGTGGTTCAACTGTAATGTTATGAAGCCTAAAATACTTTTGTGCACAAAAGAAAGCTCAAAAAACCAAACTTTATTGAATTTCTTCCTAGGTGTACAAGCCATTCACAAGAGTACCACGATGCATGCACATTATTTTAGTTTTCTTTGCACGCAAAACGTATTCTCGTAGCCTCATAAAATTACGGTTGAACTACTGATGTCACATGGACTATTTTAAAGATGTCCTTACTACCTTTCTGTGCCTTGACCGTGGTAGTAGCGTTGCTTTCTATGGAGGGTCAGAAGGCTCTCGGATTTCATCAAAAATATCTTAATTTGTGTTCCACAGATGAACAAAGGTCTTACGGGTTTGGAACAACATGAAGGTGAGTAATTAATGCCAGAATTTTCATTTTTGGGTGAACTATCCCTTTAATGGGTTATTAAATAATTCACTCAAATGAATTGTTCAAAAGTGCAAATTCATTCAGTAATGAAACACAGCTTTGTGTTGCAAAGGCTCTACTCCGTTTTTCTTTGAAACTACTTTCGTTGGCATTCTAACTGCATTCTGCAGTCAATGTGTAGACTCTCAAGGTGTGTTTTGTTTGATTTTTGCAACGTGAGTGACATCTCACACATCATTAAAACAACATCACACACCTCTCCTAGACATAACTACGGTAAAGCAGTGTACACATACTGTATGAAAGAAACAGATCTGATTTTATCATGTGCAAAACGACAGTGTGGAATCAGTCCTTAAGATCCGATTTGAAAAACAAGTGTGAGCAAAGTTATAGCATTTCCTAAACAACTGCACACAGTCCAATGCCAAATACATTATTTGTTATGTTCTAGCCTTAAATGACCAAATGAGAACGGCACGTTCACCTTTCTAAATCAGCACGGGGGGGGGCAATCATAAGCTTTCCACATCAAGACTTTACCTCCAGAGCCGAGCTAAAAACGAGTTAATCATAAATATTCTGTCATAAAGTGCAGATTTCAGGGAACATGTAGCCAAATAGGGGGTTTGGTCTAAATGTAAGTAAATTCCTGACATGATATGTAATGCTGCTCTATCTTCCAGTAAGCCAGTTATCTGCAATTTGAGCCTTTACCCCAAAGTTGATCACGACTGTTCATTATTTACTTTCCAGGTATGTCTATTACTCATCAAACATGATCCACTCTGGAGAGATAATATTCATACACAGGCATGTACTTCTATCATAATACAGTACTATTAGTAACATGACATTTTTAGAAGGTCAACTTTAAGCTCAAATGGACAACAAACCTTGAGTGATTATTCTTGCTTGTTTTATCACCAGCTGTGGTTAGATTCAAGCACCAGTCGGCCCTATAATAAACCATCTTACTGCGTATACGTGGTCGGTCAAGAATGCACAAATGTGGCTATTTTAGTTATTCCTTTGTTGTATGCGATCTTCCCTGCATTTATTATTTTAACAGTAGCAAGACTCTGTGACATCCGGACTCAAGAGTCCCCCTCAGAGTTTAAGGAAAACTTTAAGCATGCCGAAATAAGAAGCACTAGAATAACCTCAAACGTTAATGTTAAACAGGCACGCCAGTGGGTGCCCCCCTCTGGCATTCCGCACCACACTGAGAGAATAAATGACTTAGAACAATGGAAATGTTCACTAGAGAGGTATCAGACCCACACAAGCATAGCAAACACTGTCGGAGCATCGGGATGAGGGTGGGGGTGTCATTTATTGGGAATGTGAAGCAAAAGCAAAGGTGAGAGTGAAAAAAGACAGATATTTTCATCTCAGTTTCATGCACATGCGTGACTTCAAAATGCATCCAAGGAGTCTAAGTCAGTATCAAGTCCAAATGCTCTAGAGTTCATGACAAGATCATGATGACCATGAAAATGTAGTCTTGATCTTGGACTTGAGTATGGCTTTGAGTAGTGCAACACTGACTGCCAAATTCACATGTCATTTACATGGTACTTCAAGGTTTGTCAAGGAATACCATGGTATTACCATAGAACAAGTCAATCTAAATCTATTTGATTCACTGGTTGTGCATTCAAAAGACATTTTAGTAAACAGAACTATTTCAATTAGCAATTCTATTCAATTCACTGGTTTTCGATTCAATTCCAATAACATTTTTGCAAATTCAGAACAATTTTATTCTATTTTTTAAACAATTCTATTGTGTAATTTTACAACACATTTATAGGATCCTTGAAATACTTTTTTTTAATTAAATCGCACATTTTTTTCTGAAATTAATTGCATTTAAAAACATTGAAGTTTTTAAATATACTTTTATGTTGCAATAATTTCACATTCAATCTTCAAATTAATGTAGAAACAACAAAGGCACTATATTTTTAATATTTGTTTAATGTTTTTTTTATGACTGAAGGCAAGTATCACTGATGTCTCTAGGAAATTTTTATTTTTTTCCTAATATTTAACCATTGACTATAGCCATTCAACATTACAGTATAATTGAGAGTTATCAATTTTAACATTTCTAAGAATTTACTTCTAATTTAAATGAACTTAAAACAATCTTCACATAAACCCATTATAATAAATATCATATTTACCTGTGCCCTTCAGCAAGTAGGAAATATACAGAAATTGAATAATGTTATGAACACAAAACACAAAATTTTAAATTAAATATTGATGAATCCTTAAAGCTACAAAAGTTATTGATTCTCTCTTTTTTCTTTTGTTCTTTGATTAACAGACATCTCAGCAGCTGGGTCATTTGGCTTCTATTACTTTAAGAGCTGCCGCTGCTGAACGTGACGCAGATCTGACACGCATGCTCGTAGTTTCATTTGTGCTTTAATATGAAATGATACAGGCTACAGCACGCACTGCCGTATTTGTGTGTGCAACTGAAGAGCACACGCTATGAGCACAGTATAACGGCTGACAGGACAGGAAAATTCATTTTTACTGACTGACAACTGACCGCAGTTCACTGATGTTCTACTGAAGCTCCTCGTCACCTGTACCGTTTCTGCGCTCGTTTGACTAGCACCTGCTGCTGAGGCAAAGTGGAGTGCGTGTCTGAAAAGTCTCCTGTTTGATGTGGCTGTAAAAATGTTCTGCGTCTAAATAAACGCAATTCTTGTCAAGAAAAAAAAGATAGAAGTAGCAGTTGTGAGTGGGGTGACCAACCCTATGTCCGATTTTAACAACATCTAGATGTAGGCTAAATATAGTAAATTACTCAAGTTTATCAATATTGTGGATTATTTTTTTTCCTATAAATATTTTTCTGCAAAATATCTATCATCCAGCCCTATTCCATGGTATTTATGTAAGTGCATGTGTCAAAGCAATACCACTTTTTCCAACATGTATCATAAACATAGTATTGACTTGGAGAACTATTTAAACACAATGGTAATGGCTCTATGGTTCACTGTTTTATGCGCTAATGGCACCACTACAGCTCCATCAACCAGGTGGTATTTCCAAAGAATTTTTCAAAAGCTTGAAATAAGTTCCATGACCTTGCGGTCTCGGCGTGGGGTCTGGAGTGTGGGAAGGATGTGGCAAAGAAGAATGTGGGAGTTCTGCTGACTGGTGTCCTGTGCTCTACGCTGACAGAGCACTGAGATTTAGAGCTTCTTTACAGCCTATCCTGCTGCGCTCAACACACACACACACACACACACACACAAAATACTCAAAGTACAAATGTTCTTCCAAGAGACATCACCTCTCCACAATGGTGCCATTGTCAAATCTTGACAATGAGAGTACATATAATACACACCGGGAGCTATAACAGGACTATGCCTGCACAGAACAATAATATGACTAAGGACTTTTTTTTTTGTTTCAGCTGAACTTGATCATACGCTAAAGAATCTGAGTCGACTCCAGCTACAACAGAAGTGTACAGATTAAGCTCTTTTGAATGAACACTGTATCCTAGCACAAACAAAAGAGCATGAGCTCCTTGTGGCTTAGCATCAGGAATGCATCTAAATTCCTGCTCCTCCAGGCAACAAAATAAAGACTGAAGACAGGATTTCAAAAAAAAGTTTGCGGCAATCACATTCCATATATCGAGAGGCCTACATCCAGAATGCTAAAGAGCATTACTGAGTGTGTTTCAGGGGAATGGGCAGTCCCTGTATGTTCAAAATATCAAGAGATTCATATATACTGGGGATGCATAGTATCCCAGGCCTTTATACTATATTTCTTAATTAATTTGTATTGTTTATATTGAATATATTGTCTGATATTGGATATAATTCTTTAATTGCGCATGATCATTTCCCCTATTTTTACATCAAGACTACATTTGCCATCATCTAACACTCACTTTAAAGTTAATCATTCACTAAATTATCATTGTAATCTTTAGCAAATCTCAAAATGAATTTCAATCTTTCGTACTGTACAGTATAATGTCGCAATGCCTGCAATTCACTTGTAGCATTTTAAATGATTGATTTCAGATTTTAGTGCTTTGTTAATTTATTTAGACACAATAGTACAGAATTTTAATATCAGTCATTTATCGGTTTATAAAGTATAACCTTATCAAGACAGTTAACGTTACATAGAACAGTGATTTAATTCTCTGTAAAGAACTAAAATGGAAAAATATTTCCAAATCTAAAGCTGCTTATAAAATGTGGCAATAACTGTTGTACTATCTTCTCTTCAGATCACAAATGGTTGTTGTCTCCATATCTAAGGACAGCTTACACAAACCAGTGTGTTTCTTTAAACAAACACCATTATTTTCACAGAAGCCTTTGGCAGTTTGGTGCAGTCTAAACAATAGATGCGTGTACATGTGTGTATATGCATTGTGCAAGCGCTCAGAAAAGATAAGAGCAAAGGTCTTGAAATACTTCAAAACATGCAAAGTGAGGTTAAATGCTCTTTCCTGATACTTCTTACTCAGAACATGAACAAACGTGTAATGCAGAGTTAAAAGTCAAGCTCTTCTGAAATAAATACTAATGAAAGCTGGTCTAAATTTGACTGGTTCCTGCCACTCCCCAAGTGAAGTTATTATCGTAAAAAAACCTATCATTAACAGACTTTTCCTCTGATCACTTTCAATATGTGGGTGAAGGGTTGTTCGCACCAAATTTGCTGTGAACAGGTCAGGGCATGACAGTCGACTGATGAATCGTGTTGTCAACAAATAGGTTTACCAGTGCTCATTAAACGGCTGCCCTTTTAGGGTCTCTGAGTGTTGAAAGAATGCATAAAACGAAAAACAAACACAGGCAGTGTGTGAAAGGCTACACTGTATGCATGCAGTGTAAAACAGGATTATTAGAGTTTATTGAAACAGAGGATTTAAAATAAATGCAATGAAGACCTTTGGCAAATAAAAGGCATGAGAGGAATGAGGGGAATTTTAATTAGTTCCATTTTTCTGTATAAATAAATAAAGCTGCTTACTGCAGCCCTCTTCCACCTAATGTATGGACGAATAAGGTAAAAACAAATGGCTCAGAATATAGCAGCCTGGCAAACACCCACAACACCCTAGCATACATCTTCAGAATATACATATATATATATACTAGGGGTGCAACGGTACGCGTATCGTGTACCGAACGGTTCACGGGCAAGTTCCAAATGGAAGTGATCATCCTTATCCCCTTGGATTGGGGACTTTGGAGTGAGCAGGGCACGTGCGTGTCGTTATTTAGTCGTTTGGAACGCACTTGGTGAAGGGAGCGATCTAATTTCCTCATTATCTTCAGCTGGGATGTTCCCGTGACAACGCAGCATGTTGTCCGTCAGCAGATGTCGCTGTTTTAATGTCATAAACGTCTTTTTATTGTTGTTAGCATAACTGTTGAAAAATAAACCTGCATTTTATATTTAAAACTTTTTTTAAAATATGCTATATATGCTATATAAAATATGCTTTTTTTTTTTAATGCCATTGTCCATCAGCGAATCTGCTGGCGGACACTGTTCTGCGTTGTCACGGGAACATCCCAGCTGAAGATAATGAGGAAATTAGATCGCTCCCTTCACCAAGTGCGTTCCAAACGACTAAATAACGACACGCACGTGCCCTGCTCACTCCAAAGTCCCCAATCCAAGGGGATAAGGATGATCACTTCCATTTGGAACTTGCCCGTGAACCGTTCGGTACACGATACGCGTACTGTTGCACCCCTAATATATACAAAAAAAAAAAAATCTATCTTTGAAAGATGGATTAAATTAAACTGATCAAAAGTGACAGTAAAGACATTTATAATGCTACAAATGTTACATTGTTATATTAAGCAGCACAAGTGTTTTGGCCACCAATAAAAAAATGTTTCTTGAGCACCAAATCAGCATATTAGAATGATTTCTGAAGGATCATTTGACACTGAAGACTGGAGTAAAAGCTGCTGAAAATTCCTACCTGATCTCATGACGAAAACACATCTGTGGGAACTTTTTCACAAAATACATACCAGTACATATCACAGCAGTTTCCAACTGAAATGAACACTAGAGGCAGTAAAACAGCAACCACTTGTAATCATTTTCAGCCGGCAAGGAATTGGATTTAGGATGCAGAATCCTTGGGTACTAACCCTGTCAAAAACATGACTCATGATGAAAGAGCTGAAAGATGAGATATCAAAAAACAAGCTAAAACAGCATGCTTGTGATTGCGTTTTTACGTCACAATCCCTTTTTTTTTCACACTATCAGGTAGTGTGGGTGTAGTGCAGATGGTATGTTATTTTAAAACGTCGTGGAGCATTAGACTTATAGCGCCACTCAACGGACATTTCAAGTCAGAACTGACACCTACAAAACCAACGTCACATAAAACGTACCATATGTACATTCATCTGTTCCGGAGGAAAAAAACGAACACTCTTTTAACGCCTCTCAGTGGACATTTCACATCGAATACGTCACGAAACGTACATGGCAGTACATATTTCGCATCTTGCCAAAAAGTTCCCACAGGTACATTTTCGTCATGAGATCACGTTGGAAAATTCAGCTTTGGCATCACAAGAATAAATTACATTTTATAATATATTAAAATAGAAAACATTTTTTTCATTTTTTATCAAATAAATGCAGCCTTGATAAGCAAGACTTCTTTCAAAAATATAAAAAAAATGACCACACAGACCACATTTCTCCAAGGTGAAAATACCTATTCCAAAAAGTTACTGAAACTCACACAAGTATACAGAGAGCCTGTCACAAAACGTGTTACAATGACCTCACATTGTGTCAATTATTTCAAGAATTTAGTGAGACCAAAGAAGGTTTTCATCCTTCACTTACAAGATGTCAAAGGCAAAGTGAACTTGCCCAGGTTCCTTTAATCCAATCTAAATTTATCCCAGATGCTGTATCGTGCAAGTCCAACTGGCTTCAGGCTGTCAAAGATAATTCAGTACATTTGGATAATCAAGCAAAGCTTAAACATTCCTGTGCTGTTCCTGGCACTGCCAGTTTGCCTCAGGAATCTCAGAGAAATGCAGTGAGACAATCCATTAAAAAAACAGAGTGAGCTAAGAAAATCAATACATAAACTCCTAATTTAACCTGCAAATCTACAAATTCAACCTTTTACTTCTGTAGCTGAGGTAAAGTTTTCCTTAAATTGTACTCCCTTGTTTACATCCTTGCATCTTTTTTCCCTTTTGCGAATTAATGTAAATCTCAGGGAACAGTCATCTTACAAAACAGGCCTTTTGAAGTTCTTTTCTGAACACTTGTCATCAAATAATTTTCTCATCCACATAGTATATCTGTCACTTGATATGCCTAGAGGTTTGGATCAAATCCAAAACACGATAACGAAATGTGTACTTTCACAAAGACCAGTACAATAAGCAATAGCTGTTGAACAGACTTAAAAAATCTTAGAAATGACCTCAATTCATATAACATTAACTTCTTGCATACTATTTAGGACAGCTAAACAAGTGAGAAATGAACGTTGAAAACAGTAAGCCATCAATTTTTTTTTTTTAAATGAACTTCTGAGCTAATATAACCCACAACCTCTTGTACTGTATAAAGAGGAGATTCACTTTTTCAGGAAAGCAAATTGAAGCAGTTTTTAAATATATTAACTCAATGCTAACAAAATCAGTACAGTTTCTGTGACAAAACAATTTTATGACCATATAATGTGCTGTCTTACTACATGTATGCACTTTTTCATCAAGAGTGGGAGTACATACCTCTATCACATAGTGAATGTGAATTGAGATGCAGCCCATGTTTACAGCTGGCCTTTGTTTGTGTAGTTTTCACAGATGATCTAATATTTAGGTAAAACCGAACACACCCAATTGGCAGATTTTTGGTCATACTTGATAAAGGTCATGTTTTGTCTATGGCACTTGTACTAGAACAGCAGGTTGGGACAAAAACACCAATGTGTCAAGAATAACAATGGATTCACAACTAATGTTGCAATATGATTAGAGTCAACTACACGCAAGCTGTGGAAACCTTTTAGGCTACCTGGAAATAAATTTATAGAGGTAGAGTGTTTTGTCAAGTATGAAGGTTCTGGTTGCAGTCCTTAACATCTTTATACATTAGGTCTCATTCATCAGCAGAATAATATATTATTATGAAAGAAGTGTACTACACCTCTGATAAAGTGATATACCAGTGTTTAAGGCTTGAGCTGTTAATGAACCCTAAATCTTACATAGCAGCAACTTGAACAAACATGGTTCCTAAGAAAGTTATGCCAGCTTTGCACCCTTGAGCAAGGAACATACAGTAAGCTTGGGTGGCTCCAGGGATATTGGGTGCGATACTGAATTTTCCCATGAGAACTAAATAATCAATCAATAAATCAAACTATCTATCATACTTATTTTGTACTCTGTGATCATGCATCATGAGGTGAAGTTTTACAAAACACAAATGTATAATAAACAAGAGAGATAAGACTGATAAACTGGCCTCATAAAATACAGCAAAAATCTGTTAAAAAAAAACATGGAAAAATAATTTAACATACTTTGACTGTAGTAAAGCAACCTTGATGAAAACAAAGACACGATTAAGCCTAAATCTCGAAAAACAGGTGCAAAGGTTATTTTACCGCAGGATTTGCCATCATATGATCCAGTAGGAACAACAAGTGACTTTAAGAGCATCAACGAGGGGGGTAAAAAACTTCAGTACATTATTAACCACTCTTACCAATTCTTGAAGTGTGACGGGGTCTGCAGGACTCACAGAAACGTCCAAAGATGTAAAAACCACCCTCAGTCTTTAAACCATCCTCTGAGAAACTGTGTTCTACCAAATCAAAGGCTTCCATGAAATGACCTAACTTAACATTTTAGCTTCTTAAAGACCTTAGCAATGGTAGGAATTTACTTCTGAAAGTCACATGCACCTCAAAACTACAATGTATGTAGGGGGTGGCCACCAGAGTTTTAGAGATGGTCCGCCTTATTTAATATTCTTATAGCTAAACTAAAATTGGCTAGAAGAGAAAGACCTACATGCATTTAATGTAAAACATTAGGCATCCTATGCTGAAAGTAAGAGCGATGAGTATTCTTTCCAAATTTATCTGCAAGGTCCTTCAAAGTTGATAAGTAACCAGAAAAGCACACAAAAAAAGTTTCGGTCACTGTTCAAAATGAGTTGCTGAAAAACTAACCTGCAAGAGACTATGTCTATGACTATATTTCTATGTCAAATAGATGCTGTTCTTTTGAACTTTCTATTCATCAATGAATCCTGAAAAAATATATATATTAAGCAGCACAACTGTTTTCAAAATTGATAATGATAAGAAATGTTTCTTGAGCACCAAGTCAGCATATTAGAATGATTTCTGAAGGATTATGTAACGCTGAAGACTGTAGCAATGATTCTGAAAATTCAGCCTTGCCATCAAAGGAATGAACTACATATTAAAATACACAAAACAGAAAACAAATGTTTTAAATTGTAATAGTATTTCACAATATTGTTTTTTAACTGTATTTTTAAACAAATAAATTCAGCCTTGGTAAGCCTAAGAAGAAGCAATAAAAACATTTGAACTCTAAACATTTGAACGGTAGTAAAGGGTCTATACAATTATAGAATTTAATTATAGATTGTAATTAAAGAATTATAAAATTCAGGTGGTACACATTAAATTTAGTAAATGAATACTTATATATATATATATATATAAATATAGAAATTAAAGTGATTTATAATTTCTGGTATTTATAATTATAATGTGCAGCTTTGTGCTTTATAAGCCATCATAAGACTGATGCATAGTTCACATTCTTATGTCAGTGTATAGGGTGGGAAAAGTTACTCATTCTGTCCTATTCTACCCTTCAAATATTAAAGGTATATTAGTCACAAATACTTTCTATGACTTTTGAAAGGCGATGACTAGATTATATTGGATGGCCTGATTTCACCAGCTGTAGTATTTGGTCTAAAAAGGTTGAAAACTACTGGATTAGACCACTGCAAGGGACTTCTGTTTTAAATATTAGCAAATCAGATGAGACCTGTCTAACTCTATTTGCATAGGATAAGCCATAGTATAAAGTTTTGGTTTTCCTTTAAAATATGCTTAAAATGCTTGTTCAAACAAACTTCTGTATTCTCTTTACTTTAAGCAACTCTTTAAAGGTATTTCTGTGAAGTATATCTCATGGCATAAACTATAGTGCTGTCAACAAACAAAAGACAGCTTATCACAGCTGATGACCGAAATAAGATAACCTAAATATTCTGGTGCCCTATGTGAAATCAAGATGAAAACTGTCTTTTTCTGTTCTAAGCAACCTAAATTTGATGGTTCAAATTGAAAGTTCCTCTGACCTGCTGTCTGTTTCAGCCTCTATTACAGTACCAAGAAATTAATTGCTTTGCTTGCATTTCCCATTTTTTGAGACCTGTACTTCCTCCTTAAACAGCCTTATTTGCATGTTACTTCCTTGTAAGAACCGACTGATTCCAAGAAAGTAAAACTTTCTTAAGAAAAAAAAAAAATATCCTTGCGTTGGCCGGGAATCGAACCCGGGTCAACTGCTTGGAAGGCAGCTATGCTAACCACTATACCACCAACGCTTACTGATACCACATCAGTCACGCTGACCAGACATGCTAGGCGAAATCCTACTTCTCAGCAACCTCAAAATAGATATGGAAACGCGTATTACAATATTATTATAAGTAAATAAAGTTTTAGTATTAACAACATCTCTGAATAAACAAATAAATTAAAAATGATTAAGAGCAACCAATTTGTTATTGTTAATCTACTTTCATTAAAGATTTATTACACAAAAGTGTGTACTAAGTATTATTGTATATAATTTATATTTAGCATCATTTATCTCAAGTATTTGATGCTTTTGTACACAAAGCTTGTTACATTGAAATCTCTTTCTAACAATAATGCTCAGGTTAGATAAACAGTCCTGAGGTCATCCTGTCCAACATGCAGTCGACAGATAACTTACCTTGGTTATAAGAAGAGGTTCTCTGTGCTCCAGTCCACCTCTCAGGGTAAAACCCCATGGTGCTCCCCCAGCAAGGGTCACATCCACCACTTTCCATCCCTCACCATTACCATGATGTTCATCAAAACTCCCAGATCTCTCCGAAGTGTAAAAGATCCTGTGATCTCCTTCAGGAAAGCCAGAGTCTATAGGGTATTGGTTGATCGTGTCCATTTCACACACAACCTGTCTCTCAAACAACAGAATGGTAGCCTTTATGTTTAAAAAACTTGATTCCAAAAGTCAGAATCCTACATAGTCTTCCACATTAACAGCAGCGGTTGATGCTATTCCAAATGAATCTCTTGGATATATCGTTGCCTTGTTTTCACCTCTGGACGAGGCGCTGTCCATCATTTAAGACCACTGTTTAATAATAAAATGGAGTGTAAATTTACGAAACAAACTTATAAACGTATATATTTTTGTTTCAAATCTGGAAACAAACCGCGATGAACCGAACTGTGTAATTTTGTTTGTTTATGGTTTATCTAACCCCTTTCATTATGTTAGCATTAGCCAAAGGATTCAGTTTAAGTTTGTCTCGCCATCAAGTGTTTCCTGAATTAATAATAACAAACGCTCACTGACTGACGATAACGCAACTGCCCGGATTCGAGTCGTAAATCTGAATTAGAGATTAGTCATAAAGGTTTCGCTCTGTTCATACTGAAGGTTACATTCGTCCAATCTTGCGTTAAGTGTGTGTGCCGGTAGAGCTAGTCAGCTAACCGCGAGTCTTAATCAACAAGTGGATCAACACCGCACTTTACATCTCTTCCCTCAGCCACGTTTTAAGTTTTCCAACTGTTGTACGAACCGAAACAAATATATTTTCCTTTTAGTTTTTATCCTAACACAAAAAGTACTCGAAGAGGAGGTATAGGATGAAATGCTGGATGGCAGAAGGCTGATCTGTTGTACGGATTACTCTTATAGGAGGGGGAGAGCCTCTGTCTACCTGTGCGATCCTCATCAAAAATGATCAGAGAGCAGCAGCGACCTCTACTGTTCACTGCGTGTGGCCACACTAATTTTCGAGCACTTATGAATAAAGTAGTGTCAAACCAACAATTATTCAGACACCAGATATAATTTTTGATATTTTTTTTTACTGGTGGGTGCAGGACACTATAGTTCATTTATGTAAGTAAAGATAGCAAAATAAAGTAAACTGTGACATATTATACCCAAAAATTCTTCATACAGTACATCAGTAAAATTGATAAAAATTTGGGACCAAAAATTTGATTTGACACTTTGACCTGACCATGTTTTGTTACATACATTTCTATCAAAGTTATCTGACATAATCAAGATGAATTTGTTCTGACACAGTTTAACTCTTGAGTTCTTGTCATATTTTATTACCATTTTCTAAACTATAGTGAATAAACTCTGATAATGTGAGAAATGTTGAAGGTGTCTGAATAAATTTTGGTTTGACTGTACATAGGCCTACGTATGTGTTTAGTAAGAAATTTATTTATCAAAATAGTTAACAAATGGATTGCACAGTGGCTTTAAATCAAACAAAAAGTGCTTATATTCTTAAGGAAATTATAAGGGTTATTCTCAAAATATGGTAATGAATATGTCCTTTGATGTGTCAGTTATGAAATAAATATTCAGGAAACACTATACAAAAGGCATCATTCCGTAAGCTAACATTTTATTTAATAATAAGTAATGGTTTGATTTTGTGGTTTTGCACATTTAAAAACAATGTAAAATTTGTAATTTATTTAAATAGATTCCACTGTTAATGTACGCGTCATTGATTTTACACTATTTAATGTTTGTGTGAAATATTTTTAAATTAGTAATATGTATTTATAGTATAATGCCTTTTTGGATTTTTGTGATGTGTTTTAACATACTTTTGACTCCATCTTAGAAAAGTATTCTTTTATGAGAATTTGTCACCTGAATAGACTAACATAAATTAAATATGGCGATTAATATATTCTCACAAATCTTAGTTTTCTCATAATAAAAATCATGAATTAATACCTTTCAAAGGCATGTAACATGACATTTGCTCCCAGAGAGGGCACTCATGGGTAGCTTTCCACTGATTCCTCTGTCCTGTTCTTAATAGTTTCATAGTTCTACGAAAACGAGTTCCCAGTGGATATTAGATTCACTTTGTTTTTCTTTTCTTCTTTGCCAGATGGTTCTTGTACAAGTACTGCCGTTCTGAAGTAGCCTACTCTAGCCTAATTCTGAAAGCAAGATATGCCTCAGAAGTATATTATGATAGGCATGCAGACTGAGCTGCCCACGTTCTTGGTTTAAAAAAAAAAACATCAGCTTTGTGCTTGCTAAGGCACATATACCTAATTTGGATCAATGCAGAGAAAAATAATCAGCTGTGCTGCTTGCAAAGCAATCCTAGAGTAAGACAATCCTCTGTTCCTGCCAGAGGGAACACACACATACACTCTCTCTGTGTAGGCCTTCTGTTGTGCCTACATTATAAATCTAATATAGTCTATTGGCAGCTCAACCTACCTGTTAAAGTGCACTGAAATGCTATTGTAGAAATCCAGAATTCACAGTCAGATACACTATATTGTGTTTGGTGATGAGTTTTTGGCTCAAGGTCTGCATTTACAGTCACACCAGAGGTGTTAAACTGGGATTAGGACTTGGTTTTATGCAGACCAGTCAAGTTCTTCCACACTGACTGAATCAATCATTTTCTTTTTGAACCTTGCCTTACATACAGAGGCATTGTCATGTTAGAATAGAAAAGGGTCCTGTCCAAACTGTTGCTATAATATTAGAAGCACACAGTTTCCTAGAATATCATTATATGCTTTAACATTAAGATTTGTACTCATAGAAATTACTAAAGTAGTCAAACCTGTTCATTAGAAGGGGGCGACCCAATACTTTTGGCAATATAGTGTAACATAAAAGGGTGGTTATCATAAAAAGATTGTTTACATTTTTAGTTAATTTCATAGCACCTTTATTTAGGTTATACATTCAAACTCAATTAAAGCTCAGCATATGTTTGCTGAATATGAAACTACAATAAAGCTATGAAAACATACTGAATTGCCACATGCAGAGCGAGTGATGAAGATTACTAATACAGAACCAATATGACTCACCCACTTATTTATTTTGGAAGATTATTAGGGATGATTGCTTAATATAAACCTATTATATTTGACATATGTGGTTAATTAGCATGAATATTGCATATGAAAGGCTTATTTATAACTGAAAACTGCCTAAGAAACTATCACCTGTTTTAGCTTTATTTGTCATCTCTCAGAAGATCTTAGTTGGTCTAAGATCTAAGATCTGGACTATCAAAAGAGGGTCCATCATATGGAAGGTATATCAGAATTTTTGTTTTTTACAGTACTTGGTGAGAAAAGCAAACAAGCAAGACTATCTACTGTAGTTTCATTGTCAATGACAGCCGAAAAGCAAAGAGCATTTACACATTCAGCAACAGGTCATTAGAGACCTCTAAACCAGTAGTTTTTCTCATCAGCTCTCCCCATGCTAGCATAAAAAGAAATAGTTCTGCAAATTACTTAAATTGCCACGTGAATTACCACATGAACAATAAGGTATCATTACATTAGGATTAGAAACTGCTTGTATATCTATGTCGAAGTAAATAAAATTAGGCTCTACATGCACACTGGAAGCTCCATTGGTAGAGCGTGGATGTGGCTTTGATTTACAAACTGGTAAAATGTGTATTGACATGTAAGTTGATTTGGATAAGCATCTGCCAAATGTTTAAAAGTATTAAAAATGTACTCATTTTAGTTATATTATTTACTAATAAATGAGACAAAAGTGAGATGGGTGGAAGACTTAAATCCAACGTTTTTATTAAAGACCTTTTACACTTTTATTATGCTCACAGTATGGTGTCTATACTAATGAATATGTTTTGCAGACTTTTTATTTACACTATAACAAACATCTCAATCACATGCTGTTCACACTAATTACTTTTCACATTAAAGAAGTAGTTCACCCAAAAAATTACTGAAAATTTTGCTTACTAACCCTCAGGCCATCCAAGATATTAATGAGTTTGTTTCTTCATCTGAAGAGATTAAAAAAAAAAAATTAGCATTACATCACTTACTAATAGATCCTCTGCAGTGAATGGGTGCCGTCAGAGTAAGAGTTCAAACTGCTGATAAAAACATCACAATAATCCAAAAGTAATCCATACCACTCATGTCCATCAGTTAAGTCTTGTCAAGTGAAAAGCTACATGTTTGTAACAAACAAATCCATCAAGGCATTTTAACTTCAAACTGAAAAAGTCATCTTATCTGAATCAGGAGAGAAATAAACACAGATCAAGCATCATTTACAAGTGAAAACAGTCTAAAACACTTCTAAACAAATATGTTGGTGGATTTTAATATAAGAGGACAACAGGTGGTGAACATTTTAATTATTTTTATTTTACTTTATTATTATTATTATTAAGAATTTGTACATCTAGCTAGAAGTGATAACACTTTAATGATAGATTTGTTTCTTACAAACAGTTTTTTTTACACTTCACAAGACATTAATTGATGGACTGGAGTCATGTGGACTTCTTGTGGATTACTGTGATGTTGGAAGTCTCATTTGAACTCTCATTCTGACTCATTCATCAGTTTGAACTCTCATTCTGATGGCACCCATTCACTGCAGAGAAGCATTGGTGAGCAAGTTATGTAACGCTAGGATGATAACTCATCTTGGATAGCCCGAGGATGAGTAAAGTTTCGGCAAATTTTCATTTTTGTGTGAACTTTTCCTTTAATAGTCCAAAGTGTAAAGGTGTCCTTCTGATCTAATCTCAGTATATAGAACACACACACACACACACACACACACACACACACACACACACACACATTTGCTGTAATGTCTAGAGTAGAAGCTCTAGAAATGAAGTGTTGAGACACTGGCAGTGCTGAGAGGTGTGAGCATGCTGTCCTTGGTGTACTGCCATAGAAACACCCTAACCACACTTACTTTTCAACATTTAGATTTTTTTTTTCAGTCATTACATAGAAACAATATATTTAATGATGCTTAAAGCAGTTCCGTTTTGATTCATTTCAAAGCTAATTACTGCAGTAAATAAATAAATAACTCTAACACCCATATCTATGAGAAATGCAAATTGGGGTAGAGAGAATGTACGTTTAATTTATTACATTCTCATAAAAGCACTACAGTGACAGGACCAATGTAATATATCTCATGCATTCTGTAATTTAAAATTAATAACAACGTGCATTGCCTGTGAAATATAAAATTCAAGCTGGTCTAAAGTCAAGGACAAAATACAGAATGAGCATGAACATTTTTTAAGAGTTTTTAGATTCATTCCTTCTGCACTGCACTTCTCAGAGATCAGGCTGTTGCTAAGCAACTGTAAAATAAAGCAGAATCCTCTTAAGTCAGATAACCTCCTAACAATTGCTGTACAGTACATACCCTACACATCAGTGTTCCATGTGTATTTCTCTCAGCTGATGCTGCTTACTGTAATATGGAGAAAGTGAATGTAACTGTATGTCTATGTAAGTCTACTTATTCAAGGAATGCCATCAACTCTCAAATATAAGACAACCGTTTTGGATAAAATCCCTGTGGATAAAATCCAACAATGGCTTGAAATATAATATTTTGTTGTGAGAAAAGTGGTCGGTGGTTTAGTCTTTGTGCTCATTCTGCAGTGTGCAAGTTTTACTCCACCATTAAGTGGGCTATATCTGAATGAATGATAGCTTGTGGCATCAGTTTTATCAAACATATGCTGTTTATGACAAGTTAGTCATTTAAATAGCTTTTTATGACTCATTGCATAATATCACACAACATCAAAGATGTAATTTTCATAAACTAGAAAAAAAATAAATATTTGTAGATCCCCACTGTCACTTTATGTAATGCAAAACAAATTCCAATAGCTCAGTCTAAACTATAATACATTGTAGACTATTCACTGTATTGCATTATTTGTGATGGAAAAGAAATACATTACTGCTGCTCACTGAAAGGGAAAGTGAATTTAGCTCACTGGTGTATTTTGTGCATGATCTATAGTTGCCATGGTAATGATGGCTGAGTACAGTATAATGAATATCACAGAGCGTTAAAGTCTAGTGTTCTCACTGCTCAACATTTCTTATTTTCACACACAAATAGGATAGGCGATAAAATGACAAATACTTATGCATTTGAGGAGTGTTGGATTTCAAACCAGGATTGGCAAGCTTCTCTCACATTTACAATGCATTTGGCAAATGTTTGGCCACAGCATTTGATATGTAATGTGTACTCAAGGTAGCCTATGCATTTCATCAGTTCATGCATTCCATGAGAATCAAACCCACAACCCTGCCATTGCTGTTTTGTAGCCTACTGTTTAAACTCCCCTCTCTGACTACCTATTCTGCCTTTTGTGGTTACTGAAATGATTTTGACATTTGAAATACCTAACATTTTGTTTTGACTTCCTTTTAGGGTCTCAAACAGTCTTTGGAAATCACTGGGCCCTGTTTTAACGATCTAAGCGCATGGTCTAAAGCGCACGACGCAGGTACACTTAGGGCTTTTCCGAATCCACTTTTGCTAGTATAACGACGGGAAAAACGGTCGGCGCTCCCGGCGCGTCGTCTAAAAGGGTTGTCCCTATTCTCTTAATGAGTAATTTTTAATATTTGGCATGTTTGTGTGCTGCTGCGCGTCCCTGTGTGTAATAAGCAAAGTGAATGCGCGTTGTGGACCCACTCAGAGGCGCATTTTCTACTAACGCGCTCTTTAAATAAAAAAATATTGCGCCATTGACTTTAGACCAGGTTTGATGGTCTATGGCGCAGTCTATTTTCAGTTCCTCAATATAGCAACGCGCCAACAATGCGCCTGAACACACCTCTTTTTTAGACCCATGAGCGCACAAATGGACGCAAATGCATTTGCTATTTAAACAATGCGGTGCAGGACGGGAAAATGAGAACTGCATCAGGCTGAAACTAGCAAAAACACTTGCGCCGGGTGTATGATAGGGCCCATTGCGTTTGTTCTCTCTTACCTCAGGATCGGTCGCAGCGGGTTTCGCTCACTAACGCTGACATAAAAACACGGAATGGATGTACAGCTGGAGCACAGAACACTGAGCAGGGAAAGGAAATCTCTGTCACTCCGCTCCATTTACCAGCCTGACTTTTGAGTCTGTTCGTTAAATGCTAAAAACCTATACAATTAATAATTCTTTAGACATTTTTGTACAAGAAACTTGCCATTTTTGTCTGAATGGAAGTTTTCTTATTTAGTGGACTGTTAAAAGCAATGACACACTCGCAATTGTACTTTACTAGTAGCCTAATTAACAATATTAGCCTATTTAATTAGGCTACCTGCCATTCTAAGTGCTTACTGCCGAATTACAGGATTGTGCCTTTGCAATAGCCTAATAGTGCTTCAAAAAGAACACCGAAAAAACAAATATTATAGGCCTATGATTACATATCTGTGTATTCGTCTACACTATAGAAATCTAGATTCTGTACTTCAATGTTATAAAGGTGCGTGAATCCCTCAACAGATGAGCTCGCAGTAAACTCACGTGGCCTGTAAACACATGCGCGAGCAGGAGGTGCTATGACATGAATAATGTGGCGGAGAGCATAATTTATGATTTGAGACATAATGCAACTTCATAACCAATCCTCGCACTCAGGAGTGAAGCGTAGGTGAACTTGTTTGATTGACGTCGTGGGAGTCCGTCCGCAGACCACCGTATGCACGCTCGCAGCCATTGCACTGAACCGCACCGACGACGCAGAGAGGATGGAGACGATCTACAATGAGGCACGATGGTTAATAACATAGAGAATTCTGTCGTTTTTGATTAAAAACGCCATCCACTGTTATTTCCGCTGGATTTTTTGGAAGTGAGGGAGCCGAAATCCGTTCCTTTTTGGAAAACGTCTTTTTCTAACCTTGTTCATTCGGTCCCAAAATGAGCAAACTGCTCCATGCGGTACGTACGAATGTTTTCCATGTTTCTTTGCTCTCTATAGAACGCGTTTCATTATAGTGCCAGGGCTTAAATGTTCACGCATCTGCACTGAGACGCAGCTGGCTGAAATGAAAGTACGCCTACTCAAACTCAGCAGCAGAGCTTTGCGCATGTTGCGGGTATCATGTCTCAAATGTTCAGAACCACCTCTGATTGAGTATTGACCCCTCTGTCCCAAAAGAGTTCAGGTGCATAAGGGTTTCTTGCTAAGTAGCACAAGTTAACATAGTTGTTCGGTATCTCTCCGGTCATTTCTAGCGTCAATTCATTATGAATTCACTCAAAAACGCAGTCCAGGCATGTTAGTCCAAGTTGGCACTGTTGCTTATAAGGATTACTTGAGTTAATTTATCGCTTTAAATGTGTGGGCTATACCTAGGTTTTATTTCCCCAAAAAGAGCCGTAGTTGATCAACTTTTTAGCAACAAATACAGTGTAACGTCATTCAGTCACTTGTCAGAAATGTGTCACAGGTAAAGTGGGACACTTCAAAATAATTTGTCATTTGTCTGTTTTTAAAATATAAACCAAAATGGCTGCAATAATGTCAAACCATTTTAGTTTCTGGTGCACTGATTACTGTTGGGGTTTTAGATGCATATTCACTCTAGTTAACAGAACATTTAACAGAACAGTACATATGTATTTTGCATATTTTTGAATGTGTTAGAGAGACTTAAAGATTTCCAGTGTATTCTTAAGACAGAATATGAGTCTATATAGAACACTTTGTGACATTTTATACACTTTATGCAGGTTTAGAGGTTTGAAAATTAGTCATGTCATAACAGCCTCCTTATTTAATTGAGAACAATTTTGGAAACTCCATGGGACCCTGATTGATTTGTGTTGTTAAATGTTGAAGTGAGAACATTTAGCCCACATAGTAATTAGCAAAATAAATGAAAGCAAAGTGGTTTAAGCTTGCAGGTTATTAAATGTGTTTCCAAATTTCTCTGAAAATGGTGGGCGAATGATATAGAGTTAACAGTAATCACGACTTTGTATTTTAGTGCAACTTTACTTTAAATCAATTTCCTGTACATACATTGCCAAGAATTATTGTATTTTATTATATCTGAATATAATAAAATACATTAACATAACAATATATTTTATACTCAATACTCACCTATATTATTTGCTCTTCTACAAAGCATCTGCAAAAATGTCAGAGGATTGCAGGATTGCTTCTAATTTTGGTCGCAGCCAAAAAAGCATTTAGATTGATACACAGAATTAATTTACATTTACATTATTTACATTATGAGTTAGATTATTCTATTATGATTAACAGAATAATACAAAACTATTTGGACAAAATAATTTTGCTTGATGGCGCTCAGTGGACATTTAGTATGCACTTGGCTTGTTTTTTAACTGTTATTTAACCAAAAATGTATCCATTATATGGCAAAATAACTCCCTTAATGTCTGCATACATAGTTTGAAATGATAAAAAGGTAGTTTGAAATACTTGAAGTCAATGCCTCTGAGAGGCTCATCGCTCCCTCACAAGGTCACCAAATCCTTGGAATGTTTTGCTCTAGAAATCCATCTAAAACCATCTTGACTGGGCAACAGGCCAATAAGAGTCAGCTAAATTATCTGGGTCTCTCATGTTAGAAAGAGCAGAAAGAAAAAGCAGCAAATGTTGGTAATAACTACCTTACCCGTTCAGAATCAAGAAAACCTTTATTTTTATTTTTATTTTTTTTATATTTAACAGTTGGGTGAGTCACAATTATTCATTGCGATGCATTAAAATTTATTCATTTTGATGTACGTACGGGTCCATTTGAGGCTTCATGTTTCAGAGTTTATTATGATGATTTCCGGATTAATGATACATAAACAGACCTGGTTTGAAGGAAGCAACAGAGCAGGGACTGGATCGCCTTGATAAAGCCAATCAGATTAAAGTAGGTCTTCTGTCAACTAGGTCACCCCGACCTACATAGCTTGTCCCATGGAAAATACTCAGCTTTTTTAATCATAATGTACCTATATCATGATAGACCAAGGAGAGACGTTTATTAAATTCACAACATACAAAATAATCGAGGAGGTGTGGATTACCAATACAGATCTATGTGTATAGTCCACATCAGTTTGGTGAAAAACTATATACAGTTTGTATAGCACTTATAGTGCTGAGACATGGCTGACCTGCCAAAGTATAAGGTCAAAAACAAATGCCATTTTTTACCTTGAAATACCAGTTTCACAATCATTCTGTGATGTATTTTACAACAGTGAATTCCACTCACTTAACTGTAGGGGCTCCAAAGTCACAAAAATACACAAAACTACATACAGTTACTTTAATCAAATTATTATTGCATGAAGTTGTTACTGGACCTTTAAAGCGTTTTTTGTTGTTGTTGTTGTTGTTGTTTTTTTTAAACTCTGTTTCATCATGCCAGTATACTACTGCTCTTCAAGCATTTTTAAGTATTTGGATTCACATGTAGTTTTAGGATTTCTACTAAAGTTGCTGGATTACATCATGCCATGTTACTCTTTTAAGTTTTTACTCTCTATCGCCCTCTTATACACACATTTTCTCACTCTCAATAGTGGTGTGGAGAAGGGCAGAGCTGGCACTTTAATTCCATGGTGCTTTTTCCTCTTCATATTTGTCAGCGGGTCACTGCATAATTAGCTGCAGATATCTGCACAGGTTTCCATGGTGCAGCATCATCTCTGTGTGAAAGGCCTGCCTACACATAAACACTCTCTCTCACACACATACACAGCAGAATGCTGGAGGTTTAGCACTTTATTATAATTATCGCCTATTATTGCAGATCTGGAACACCCTTACTCACTATGTGACTTCACAACTAGGAGCAAAGCAATGCATCTGCTGTCTTCTCGGTGGACATAACGGTTCTTTGTTGAAGTGTTTGTTGAAGTGTTACTTTCCCATCTGTTGTGTGTTGTGCTGTGGTTTGCCAGTCATGGAAACACCCACAAGTTTTCACCTTTTGAATCATCGCTGTAGGTAAGGATGTCTGCGTGATGCATAATTTTCAGCACTTGCAGTGCAATCGTTGTTCCTCGATGACTTGCGGTTTACATCCTACTTAGGTTTACCTCAGGAACGATATTTGCTCTTTCTGATTCTCTTTCTGTATGTCTGTCTGTCTGTCATGATTCTCTGTACGCTGGCAGAAAAGACAGTTTTTCGGCTTTTCAGCCTACAGACAAGGTTTGGTTTCAGTGTTGTGTGGGCGTCTGCAGTGTAAGAGCTTACTCTGCGGAGAGAGAGAGCCAGAGAGCGGGGGCTTCCAGTTGTGCTCTACTGCAATGGCAGGCTGAGAGCGGCCCCTGCTGTGTGTGAGGAGGGTGACTGATGGCTGAGGGAGATTTCTGAAGAGCTGAGTAAAAGTTATTCAGCATGCTTATCCACTCAATCAATCATTCACTTTTCCACCTGCAGCAAGGGCATTGGCTATGTAGCTGTATGCTATTGGATTGGTGGTGTGTGTTGGGCTTCTGAAATGAGGAGGTAAAGTCCCTTCTCTGGAGTTTATGGCTTAAGACATATAAAACTTTATCTTACCTTACACTTGGGATTGTTGACAACCAACCAATACTATTTATACTTTTATGAATATAAATTTAAATAAGTATACACTACTATTCAAATGTTTGTTTTTGAAAGAAGTCTCTAATGCTCACCAAATCTGCATTATTTGATAAAAAATGGATAAAAAATTATGAACATTTATTATCATAAAATTATGATAATTTAACCATTTTATTATTTTCTTATGGCAAATTTTCAGCAGCCATTACTCCAGTCTTCAGTGTCACACAATATTTCAGAAATCATTCTAATATGCTGATTTACTGCTCAAGAAATTTCTTCTCGTCAATATTGAAAAAGTTGTGCTGCTTAATATTTTTGTGCAAAACCTTGATCATTTTTTGATGACGAGTTCAGAAGCACAGAATCAATTAATCACAGAGTTTATTGAAGACTTGCTCTAACTGTATTTATTTCTTTAAATAATCAACAAGCTTTGTAACAGTAGTGTACATTTTTACTATTATAATTTATAGTAACATACTATTTATTAAACTTAATTTATTAAGTCACATAAAATTTTATGTTTGTGTTTTTCAAGGTGAGGATTTCTGCCTCCATTCATATAACGTTTTGCCTTTATTTGCACTTGATGTTGTACTTTGTTAGAGTTCACGATACTGTAGGGTGTGCCATTTGTCTTTTTAAGTTAAGAGGGGTATTCACAAGTGCCCCCTATGTACCTTTGCTACAGCTTTTTTGCCTTTCAGAATTGTTTTGAGGAGTCATTGCCTCACATCTCTCTCAGACAAAGCGGCTCTGTACAGACAGTGTTTGTGTTTTGTGTTGGTTTGTGCTTTCTTCTTTATTGCACGAGTTACCATGGCCATTTAAAGCATAATGTTGTAAATAATACCATATTCATGTAAATTCCATACAAAACATGGAAATTGGTAGGTTTGATGTTGATATAGGGTTATCAACAGTTGATATGTTTTGTATTCTATGTACTTGTTTTGAAAGGTTATACAGTTACCATTAGGCAGGTATTACGTTTTTGAATGTAAATGCATAATATATGCAATGTTATTGAAGATTGTTATTCATAGTGGGGGTGGGCTCACCGAAAAAGCATATATTGGACACACAAGGACTAATTGTGTATTTGCGACAAGCTTGAGTAGACCGCATCAGGTCAAAACAACCCGCAATCTCCTAATTCACAGCTTCTTATTAAAACAGTCTAAAGGCAGGCTGACCGTGGGAGGAGAGAAGAGATCGGGGGTTGACATGATTGGAATAAACAGTGATTCCTGCCCCCCCCCCCCAAAAAACACTTTATTTCTTTGTCTTATTCTTCATTTGTATTCCAACTGAAATGCACATCTTCTCACACATTGCTGACACAACATGACCTATGAAGATTCACATATCAGCAGGACGGATAACATGTTACTCAAATATTCATAGATCTTTTTAAAATTCACAAGCTTTTTGCTTTGATTTTTCAACACACAAGCGAAGGTCACAAGACTGTAAATCCACATCAAGTGTGGCATGCATTTAAGATGGCATCTCTGTTCCCAAATAATAATGTTTATAATATATAATTAGCTTTACTAAAGTTGCCCCACTTCCGCGCTGCAAGATTTATAAAATGCAAACATTTTCAGGAAATATTCAAGATCTAGCTATCTGCTAAAATGCCCTTTTAAAACTATCATGCAGTAGTTTGCACTGAAGAACATACTTTTGTTTTTTTTTTGCATTATGCTTAGCCCTTCTATTTTGGCCAGTGATGCACTTTATACTACCATTCAAATTTTTAGGGTGTGTAGGTTTTTTTTCTCATTTTTTATTTATTTATTTCTTTAATTAATATTTTCATTTAGCAAAGATGCATTCAATTTGCCAAAAGTGACAGAAGTCCTTAACATTTTGTAGTATTACATTCAATATCACAATTTATAATTACTCACTATTGATAGGGACTTTTTTCTGACTGTTCTCTGATTTGACTGCCCACATGCAAGAGATATAATAAAAACATGTGAAATCCCATAGAAACCATGACAGCGATTGTCGTTCTGAGTGAGTTTTATTCACTGACAGTCGTTTGTGATAATGCACTGCTGCAGTTTATACACAAATGTTTTTTAGCAGCAAGAAATCAGATTTCTTGTCATAGATGTCTTATTTTTCCCAACAGTACATCTCATTGGTGAGCATATTTTCAAATCTATGGCCAGTTACAAAGCCTATCAGTAACATTAAGGCATCCAGCGGCAGGAACTCCAAGCAATCAACAGCAGCGATAAAACTGGTGTCAGTGTGAATGGGACTTAAGAATATTGTAATAGCCAGCTGGTATATTAGACTTTTTTGTGACCATGCTGAAATTAGGTTGATCTATTATGGTCCTATAACCAGACACATCCTGTGTTGGCTCAACTCTCAGAGCCTCTGAATAAACTGGGTCACAATCTCTGTCACCGTTGTGCGCTGGTCAGGCAGTGTCACAAGTTCAACCTCTGCCCAGGTGGTGGAAATGTGTTATCATTTCCAGTGGGCTTTCTTTCTCTGTATGTTTGGAAAGACGCTATTTTGTGTTTATTTCCCACAGCCTATTCCCAAATACAAAATATCTGACTGCCCAGTACTCCATCGGGTAATATTCACAAAGGCTATCTGCTGTGTTGAGATATTCATCAGAAATTTAGTTTTCTGTGTTCCATGGTACAGTGTAAAAAAGTTTGTCATTTTTACAGAAAAATACTGTGAAAATGCTACAGTAAAAACCTGTTAAATGGTTAACTGTAAGTTACCTTGCCATATATGTGACCCTGGAGCACAAAACCAGTCTTAAGTCGCTGGGGTATATTTGTAGCAATAGCCAAAAATACATTGTATGGGTCAAAATTATCCATTTTTCTTTTATGCCAAAAAATCATTAGGATATTAAGTAAAGATCATGTTCCATGAAGATATTTTGTAAATTTCCTACTGTAAATGTATTAACTTAATTTTTGATTAGTAATATGCATTGCTAAGGACTTCATTTGGACAACTTTAAAGGTGATTTTCTCAATATTTAGATTTTTTTGCACCCTCAGATTCCAGATTTTCAAATAGTTGTATCTCAGCCAAATATTGTCGTATCCTAACAAACCATACATCAATGGAAAGATTATTTATTCAGGTTTCAGATGATGTATAAATCTCAATTTCGAAAAAATGGACTGGTTTTGTGGTCCAGGGTCACATATGTTGAAAATCTGTAAATGGTTTAACACCATATTCTATGTAATTTTACTGTAAAATACTGTAAAATATAAGGTTTTTGCAAGAAAAAAACTATGAAGTTGTAAAATATTCAGGTACCAATGTGCCATGCCGTAATGCTGGAAACATTGTTACCATATTTTTTTATGGTGAATTTTTGACATTTTGCAACTGCTGTAAATATAACAGGATATTTTTTACTGTGTAAAAGGGTTTGAAAAGGACATGAGAGTGGGTAAATGATGAGGATTTTAACTTTTGGGCAAACTATCACTTTAAATAATGAGAGATGGGTTGACAGGAGTTGGTTACAATGCAGATAGAATGAGAGAATGTTTACAGTATACCTTTTATACGAATACACAAGTAGTTTGACAGATGTGTAACTGGGGAATAGAGTAGTATGGAAAGGATTTCAAATGCTTTTGGATTTGGATTTGTTTTTTTTAACATAAACATATTTTCTCTTTTCTTTGTTTTAAGAGCTCTAAGATCTTGAAGATCTTCTAAATTAGTATTTTTTTCTTGATTGGTCCTTATTTTGCTTGCTGGGCAAATAAGGAATTACTGCTGAACCTAAAATGTTCAGATGAGCTGAACTTCAGGCGAATGAGAATGAGAAACTAGGGCAAAACATAATGTGCTGGACCCATATACTAGTGATCTCTTGCTACAGTATCTATTTTGAACAGATTTGCTTTAGTTTAATCGCAAATTACATGGAGCATTTCTGGAAATGATTTTTCTATTCACATTTTCCATTTTAATAACATAGAGGAACATAGAGGAATGTAGCCCTGGAGTAAAGTGTATCAATCTGTCTCTGTGCAGCAGATGGAGCCATGGCTGCATTTTGAAGCGTTTCAATCAGATATGTGATATTGCTATTTAGAAGCCAAAGCAAGCTATTTATATATAATCCGAATTCAAATGACATGTCGTTCCAAACCTGTATAACTTTCTTTAATCCGTGGAAAACAAAAGATATATTGAAATGAGAAAATGTTTCAATGAACAATATAGTTTTGAACCCCATTGCCTCTCATTATATGGACATAATTCTTCCAAATATCTTCTTTTATGTTACTCAGAAGAAACAAAGCCATACAGGTTTGGAGTGACATGAAGGTGATTAAATAAGAACAGAATTTTCATTTTTGGAAGAACTATCGCTGGTTTTGAAGATATTTGTGTTACTCCATTATATTTCATTTTGATACAGGCTCTGGCTTACATATAGGGCAGTGCGTATCTCATCTTCTTTAAGCATGGAAATAGAAAATGGTTGATGGTTGGAAGTCAAAAGTAACCCATATTGAAGAACTCATTGATATTTCTCACAGTGGCTATGAAGTACAGCTGAAATAGCAAGTCTTATCTAGAAGATTAGTAAGCCCTAAGTATGTTTGCTTTAGTGTCTCGTTACCATTTCCACGACGCACACGCTGTAGTCAACAGTAGATGATAAAATGACAGAACTTAATTCATATCCTCTGTCTTGCACTTTCTCCTCTGTAGCCTGCAGTTTCCATGGCAACTCTGTGTAGCATGAGCGCTTGTCAGCCCACTCAGGCAGGCTTCGCTGTGTGAAGTCACAAATAAAACATTCTCTCTGTTCATCTCACCATCCCCACTGCAGTAGAAACCCAAGCACTTCCTCCTGACTATACCAGTTCTAGCGATTCACACAGGAATCATACCAGTCCACTCAATTTGTCCTCCTTTGTGGAACAGTGGAAGAGCTGCAAAATGCTCTGTGATAATGTAAAGCCTGGTAGGGCTTAAATCTGCCATCATGTACAGTAGGTTATATGTACATGTGTATACAGAAGCAAAAGAAATTTTCAGTTGCTGGCAAGGAAATGTTTCACGTCAGGCGTTGAATGTACAATACCTTTTATATTATGAAGACTTTTATTTTTAAAGCTGAGACTGTCAACTGTTTGATCTTGAACCGTAGTAAAGTGTTTTAGAAAATAAAAAAGCATCCTGTAGGTTCTGTATTATATTTCATATGCTGGGACTTCATAGTCTCTTTTTCAGAAATGAAACTGTTATTAATACAAGATGGTTCCATTATATGATCAAACTCTGTAAGATTATTTTACTTCATGAATCATGACTGATGCAATGATATTTGCATATTCTGCACCTTAGCTAGTAGCAATTTAAGGCCTTCGTTTAAAAATAATTCTCAGAAAATAATTTACGGTGTGTTGTGTATTTAAAATAATTACTGTATTCTCAAAAATTCTGTGATTTACTCACCCTAATGTGAGTTTCTTTCATCTTTCAAGATATTTTGAAGACTCTTTATGTTTTTTTTTTTTGCATGTAATGGCATTCATAGTAACCAAATGAATGAAAATGCACCATAAGAGTGTTCTTTATGACCTTTGCACTATATTCATAGTCTTCTAAAGCCATACACTTGACCAACAAAAACTTTTATTTTGGATGCGATTTGACAGCACTAGTATATATATATATACGTATGTATATATACACACACACACACATATATATTAGTGCTGTCAAATCGCATCCAAAATAAGACATATATTTTATATATTTATATATAATATAAATTATATGAATATAAATATCTACATGAAAATACATGTAAATATTTAAAAAATGTGTGTGTGTATTTATGTATAGGCCTACATAATAAATATACACAGTACACATGTATTGTCAGTCCTCTGTCGTGTGTGTCATGTGTTCCTGCCTCTTGTGTCCATGTTTGGTTTGTTTCCTGTCCTTGTTTAATGTGATTATTAGTTAATTATGTTCCAGAGGTGTTTGTGTAATTTAACCTGTGTATTTTAGTTCCTGCCTGTTCAGTTTCAGCTGTTATTTTGAGTTTACTCCTCGTCTCCGTGTTCCTCGTTCCTCCCTGCTGTGTGCACCGTGACATGTATATTATGTAAACAAAAATTATTTTGGATGCGATTAATAGCTATATATATACTAAAGTATATTTGATTGCGCTAAAGTGGAACTACTGCAAGTATACTTTAGGTACATTTTAAATATCTTGCATTTAAAGATTGATATTATTCAAAGATCATGCAGTCCTCAATAGTGACATTAAAACACATTTTAGGCTTAATATTAAGAAATGTGCATTGTGCACAAGAAGTACTCCAAATAAAGTTTAATTATAACTTTTATATGTTTTATATAGTCTCGAGCGATGTGTCAGTAAAAATGTTAATAGATTTGAACTGAAATAAATTTATTTTAAATGTATTACTTTTCACTAGGGGATTTGTGTGAGGAATAAACCAAATTTAAGTAATAGTTTATTCATAATCGATCCCTCCATCATGCATTGAAAAGAACAGCTCAAAATTCACAGATTCACTGATCTGTTTAGTCCATACAATGAAATGTAATAAAAGTTACAGTAAAGGGGTGCAAAACAACACTGTCTTTTATTGTATTGACCAATTTTCACCATTAATCAGAATCAGAAGCAGAATGAGCTTTATTGGCCAAGTATGTTTACACATACGAGGAATTTGTTGTAGTGACAGAAGCTCCACAGTGCAACAGAAAGACAGCAACAGGA
>JAFVLL020030809.1:0-67502 GCA_021397915.2 Tor tambroides | reverse complement strand
TTCATCAAGAGACTATTCAATTCTACATCCTTTCTACTTCTCATGCACCCATCATTCTAGGATTACCTTGGCTTCGCAGACACAACCCTAACATCTCATGGCAAAACTCTCAGATAGTCAGTTGGAACGAGAACTGTCTTTCCCGTTGTATCTCTAGACTTAATCCCCTTCCCCTTCGAACGGTTACCGTCAACGAGACGGAGATCCCTGAACTGCCCAGTGTTTATCATGATCTGAGTGAAGCTTTCAGCAAGATCAAGGCATCACAACTACCTCCGCACAGACCCTCAGATTGCGCTATCGATCTTCTGCCGGGCTCTAACCCTCCCAGGGGACGCATATTTCCCTTATCTCAACCAGAATCAGAGGCCATGAATGAGTATATCAAGGAGGAGTTGGCTAAAGGCTTCATTCAACCCTCTACCTCTCCAGCATCGGCAGGGTTTTTCTTCGTGAAGAAAAAGGATGGTGGTCTCCGTCCTTGTATTGATTATCGTGGTCTCAACAATCTGACCGTTAAATTTCGCTACCCCCTGCCTCTGGTTCCCTCGGCACTAGAACAGCTGAGAACCGCCAAATTCTTCACAAAACTAGACTTACGCAGTGCGTATAATCTTATTCGGATCCGTGCTGGGGACGAATGGAAAACAGCTTTCTCTACGATCACTGGACACTACGAATATCGAGTGATGCCCTTCGGCCTAGCCAACAGTCCGTCAGTTTTTCAGTCGTTCATCAATGACGTCTTCAGAGACATGCTCAACAGGAATATTATTGTTTATATTGATGATATTCTGGTCTACTCAGAATCCCTCGAGAAACATATCCAGGATGTCAGGGCAGTTCTCAAACGCCTCATTGAACATCAACTTTACGCCAAAGCTGAGAAGTGCGAGTTTCATCTGACTTCTCTCTCATTCCTGGGCTATGTGATAAGTCGTGAGGGGGTAGCTATGGATGAGAACAAGGTAAACGCAGTTGTGAATTGGCCACTACCATCCACAGTCAAGGGGTTGCAACGTTTTCTGGGATTCGCCAACTTCTATCGCCGATTTATCAGAGGATTCAGTTCAGTGGCCGCTCCGCTGACTAACATGATAAAGACGGGTACTAATCGTCTTCACTGGTCACTCACCGCCCAAGAGGCTTTTCAAAGACTAAAGCAACGATTCACCACCGCTCCTATCTTGCATCATCCTGATCCCAATGTACCGTTCATAGTTGAGGTTGACGCTTCCAACATCGGAATTGGGGCCGTGTTGTCTCAACGCCAAGGCTCACCAGCGAAGATGTTCCCATGTGCCTTTTATTCACGCAAACTGAGCTCAGCGGAGAGAAACTATGATGTCGGTGACAAGGAGCTGTTGGCCATGAAAGCTGCACTCGAGGAGTGGCGTCATTGGTTGGAGGGGTCTAAGCATTCGTTCACAGTTCTGACAGATCATCGCAACTTAGAATACTTGAGAACGGCCAAAAGACTAAATCCACGCCAGGCAAGGTGGTCCCTATTCTTCTCTAGATTCGATTTCACTGTCACTTATCGACCAGGGTCTAAGAACACCAAGGCGGATGCGTTATCACGTCAATTTGAAGAAAATCCTGACTCCAAGAGGCCAGAGAATGTAATTTCCCCGACTCTCATTGTGTCACCCATTCAATGGGACATTATTACCGAAATAGAGCAGGCCAATTCAGAACTGGAAATTCCTCCCGAGTGTCCTCAAGATAAGTTGTTTGTCCCTGAGACTCTTCGAGAGAGAACGATCACACAAGTTCATACTTCACTCAGCTCAGGCCATCCGGGCGTCAACGCAACCATCCAACTTCTCCAAAATCGATTTTGGTGGGCATCTCTAAGAAAAGACACAGTGAATTTTATTCATCTATGTCAAGTTTGCAACACACAGAAACCATCCCGCCAGTTACCGGCAGGGCTCCTTCAACCACTACCCATACCTCAACGTCCCTGGTCACATATCGCCATTGATTTCATCACTGATTTACCCAATTCTAACGGCCATACCACGATTCTCACTGTCATTGACCGTTTCTCGAAGACCTGTCGCCTCATTCCTCTGCCTAAACTGCCCACCGCTCTGGAGACCGCTGAACAGCTATGTGACTTAGTCTTTCGCTTCTACGGTCTACCTGAGGATATAGTTTCCGACCGAGGTCCCCAATTTACCTCCCGTTTGTGGTCAGCTTTCTTCAAGGCACTGGAGATTAATGTAAGCCTCACCTCGGGCTACCATCCTCAGTCCAACGGACAGGTGGAGAGACTCAATCAGGAACTTACCAAA
Organism: Tor tambroides; assembly: GCA_021397915.2. Classification (NCBI taxonomy): domain Eukaryota; kingdom Metazoa; phylum Chordata; class Actinopteri; order Cypriniformes; family Cyprinidae; genus Tor; species Tor tambroides. Next base: position 65,202 of record JAFVLL020030809.1, on the reverse strand, counting down.
TTTCTTCGATCCTATTGTAGTCAGAATCAGCAAGACTGGAGCAGATTCCTAATGTGGGCTGAATATGCTCAGAATTCTCTGCGCAAACCTTCTACTGGCTTAACTCCATTTCAGTGTGTTCTGGGTTATCAACCACCCCTATTCCCCTGGTCAGGAGAACCATCTAATGTTCCAGCGGTCAATGACTGGATTCAGAGAAGTGAGGAAACATGGAATCAGGCTCATCATCACTTACAACGCGCTGTTAGACGTCAACAAGTCCAAGCTGACCGGCATCGCCGTCCCAGCCCGGAATACAGCGCTGGTCAATGGGTGTGGTTATCTACTCGTGACCTTCCCTTACAAGCCTCCCAGTTTTCATCCAAAATATCTTAAATTGTGTTCTGAAGACAAACGAAGCTTTTACGGGTTTGGAACGACATGGGGGTAAGTGATTAATGACAAAATTTTCATTTTGGGGTGGAGTATCCCTTTAAAAATTATTTTAAAGATATTGATAGAAATTGTATATGCAGTATACATTTACAACCTTCATCACATTACATTAATATAAATAACATCTTCGAAACCATGGTGATAAATTGGCTTCTTAGTCTTAGCTGTCAAATTTTACACAAAAAAATATTTTCAAAGGCAGGGCAAAAATAGACAGAGTAATTAGCAATATTCTGTCTAAAATGTAAGTGACTCCATATTACCTTCTTTCTGAACTGCAACTTTGAACTGTGTAGAATCTAAACAGATAGAAAGCTCCACAGAAAAGGTACACAGTTCTATACACCCACCAGGCCTTAAGTATTACTTTTTTAATAATTTGGCTAATTTGATAATGCTCTCAGCTACCAGTATGGATACAGTAAATTGTGAGAATTAATACATTTTAACATATTAATATCCATTCCACAGAAATCCACAGTATTTCCAACTAAAATAGTCAGTAGATTACATCTGAGCCTTAAATTTGGCTGGATTTGTGTTTTAATTTCAATACAACATTCTAATTTAACTTTGAAACAACCCTAAAAATGAATGTTGCCATTTACAAACAACATTTGGTTGTCTGTTGTCAAAACATGGCCTTGGTCTTGTCAGAAAATTTACTGAAAAGAGAAAAATCTGCAGTCACAGGTAGAGTAAATGGCCTTCGTGCCTGAACCTTGGGATCTATAAAGCTTGCATGATGACGTTAAGTGCTCTGGGAAGTCACGATACCTCTGGGATATGACAGCACTGTTTGTCAGAGGAAAAAAAAATGTCTTGAATCAACCTGCTCGTCGATTTCATTGCACCGCCTGCCCATTCACCAACAACCCCTCTTCTTTTTGCAACTAATGGGATGTGGTGTTTGAGGAACACAGCCCAATATAGCAGAAATACATAGCAAGTGGGTTTATGTGTGTCTGTGGTATCAGTGTGTCCATTATGGACAAGGAACAGAGAGAAAGAAGCCCTTAAGGGAGCCCAGGGCGAAAGTTCTAGAACAGGATCTTGGCAGCCCTAAGCGCCTTACACACTTTGAAATCTCATAAACATTTAATGTATCGGGGTAGGACTGAGGCTAGTGTTAATCACAGACTGGTGTTGACTCAATTACAGAGAGCCAGACAGGCTTTCAGCTTGACAAACACAAACAGATCAACTGGCATGAAGCTCCATGCACTAAAACACAATCATCAGACAAAGAAACATAAATCAAAATCACACAACTAAGTTCTCACAACACAGCATGCGAGAAGATGAATGGGTGCTATTGCCATCAACATTGTTATCTCACCATATCTATGGAAAAGTGCTTGCCGTTTCATTTTTGCTTTCATCGCCTTCTGTGATGTTTGTATAACCCTCAGCCATCTCGCAAGCAATCCTGCTCTTCTGAAGCACCTCATTTCATTCACACGGATGTGTTTTTACTGCTGTGAGGCGCTCCCGTGTTGAATTCCAGTGTTTAGCAGAACAAGAGTTTCACTGCAACTCTCAAAACAAGTTTAAACTATAAAATCCTTTTGGAATATTTCCGGAGTTTATTTAGACAGCGGGTGCCACAGGGCAGTCAGCTTGCATTTTAAAATGCTTCACAGTGCACACTGAGAGGTTCTCCAAAACCACATAACTGCACAGTCAAAGATGAAAAGTCGAGAAAACTCAAAATGTCAAGGCAATGTGATGCAAGAGCTTGTTTGACTTCTCAGCTTCCAACAGAAGTACCTCAGAGAGGTAAACTGTTAAGCTTTGCTCTATAAAAAAAAACAGCATAAAATAAAAACAAATGACAAAGTAAATTATAAACTGCAAACAGTATATTCCTATAGGACTAATTGTATAATTTATTCATGCCGCAATGCATGAATACAGCATTGTTCAGTATGAAGGTATTTGATTGTTTGTTATGCACTGCCCTCCAAACACCCTTGGCAAAGTGTGGTTTTGGACGATATCAGCATAAATCCTTATCAAATACTGTACATTAAAGTAACTTGACATTATCATTGAAGACCAGCAATAATAATTTTCATTTTGATTACATAATAATGGCAATATATACATGTCAAAGTCAGACATGCCCCTTTGCCAGCTGTCCGTAAGAAGTGTCCAACCAGTGTGAATCATCTTTGGGCAATTCTTCAGGAGGCTTGGAGTAATATATAAAGTCAATGTTTGAATAAACTGACAGCTCAGATGCCCAGATTATGCAGAGCTGTAATAGCTGCTAATGGTGGATATTCTGATGAATCGAAAATGTAAGTTTTTTTCTATGTATAAACTGTTTATGTAATAAAATATGCTTTCGTAGTTTGTGTTGTCCCTTATCAGTGCAAAATTATCACAAATTAAAAAGGATTCATGCCAATATTGTCCAAAACCCCACTTTCTAGAGCGTTTCCAAACTTTTGGAGGGCAGTGTAGATGGGACAACATGTAGGTGAATATTATTGGTCTAACTTGTATTTGACTTTAAATTAACATTGTATTGCCTAAACCAGGGCAGGTTGTCTAAGCATTCTAAGAGGCTTGTTTTGAGGACATTGCAATGATTGTTAGTCTAAACGGATGGATGAATGTTATCTGAACCAGCAGTTGAAAGTCGACTCTCAAAAATGCTTCTAAGTGCAACAATATTTGTTGGATTGTTACAGTGTGAATCTTTCAAACAAGGATCAGCAATAAAGATTCAAACAAACACGGATAAGAGGCTAGGCCTAGATACAGAACACGTGGCAGCGTTTGCTTATAGGCACAATTTTATTTTATCTTCTAACAAGTGCTGACAACACCAGTGTGGCATTGAGGGGAATGTGGTTAACACTTGTTTTTCTCTTTTTTGCTTCTTTACAAACACCCTGCAACAAGTAATTCCTTATTAATCACATACACAAAGAAGATCTGCCTAACCCAAACCAATAATCAACATATACAGTGTAAAGATGGGTTCATTTCTTGTAAAGTTCTTGGAAACAAAAGCAATGACTAATCTGAGATGCAGTTGCTAAATAGAGAGATAATTAAAATAAATTACACCATATAACTACAGAAGGTGTAGATCAATACACAAAAAGAAACAATATACAATTGAAGGTAAACCAAACAAACAGAAAATGATAACAAAATAAAAGTAAACATTTATTGCCCAAAAAAGACGTAATGTGTTTTTGCTGCATCAACTTATGAGCTATTGACTAGAAGAACACAATACATGCATGTCACTTCTTACATTTGTACATGCTATATCATTTCTTAAATGCCTCATAATTAACTCCCTTGATGTGAATTTAAATGCACACACACTGCAGAGTACAGTGATCAACAACACACAGCAACAGCATGACTGCAAAACCATTGCAAATGCAAATAAGAGAAGCATGACACTACTAACACCTTAATCACAGTACTGTTAAGCAAAGCCCATACCAAACGAACTGCGCAGTAAACTAACTGCAAAATTAAACGTCCAGAGGGACTGATATGCCCATATAGCACGGCTTATTATAGCAGCCTTCTAAACTCATTCATTACACTCATGACACAGGACTCTGTAATAAAAATTTGTAAGCTACCAGGGACAATAAATGCTGGCCGATATAAAACCTCCTGGGAGCATGAACTTGCAGCATAGATGTCACTAAAAATATCAACCATACACTAAAAACAGCCATAATGAAAAGTTCAACCTTCCCAGCAAATGTGCTCTCAGTAAGAACAGTAATAAATGTCAAATACAGTAAATATGTTGATATACAGATGTACTATGAAAATTCAGTGTTCAACAAATATTACTGTTTTTAGCTGTCACGCATCTTTGCAAATCAGTTTGTTTTAATAAACCAGATTTAATTTATAAAAAAAAAATGGGGGGGGGGGTTCTTTTACGGTATCACAAACGATATTACATGCAAATAAGCTCACTACATGGATTTAATAACAATTCTGTTGTCACTACCTGAATGTCAGGAGCAGATTATGTAACCAATCTCTCTGTGTGTGTGTGTGTGTGTGTGTGTGTGTGTGTGTGTGTGTGTGTGTGTATGCAGAATTGCTCAAGCACTCAGAAAAGTAGTGACGGCCATATTTAGCAGCAGTGCGTATGTAGCCTATGTGTCAGCTCTCTGTTTGTTTGTGTGGCCTTTTCAGAAAGGATATTTAAAATCTTGTCTGCGAAAGGTCACACCCAAAATATTTTTTTTTAAACAGCCTGAGAAAGCCAATAATGCCTCGTAATGCTTTTTTCATATCGTATGAAGGCACAAAGAGTGCTTGAGGTTTCAGGAACAGGTTTTTTTTTTTTTTGCTAAAACTGTACTGGTAAAACAGTGTGTAATATAGAATGAAGAAAGATACCATGTGTGTGTGTGTGTGTGTGTGTGTGTGTGTGTGTGTGTGCGCGTGTTTATATGTTAGCATTTGTATCTTAATTCTCAGGTTTCATCTTATATTCTCATTCAACAATTCATCACTGTCAAATTGCAGAGGCACATCTGCTCTGGTATTGTGTTATTGTGAAAAATTCATAACAGCAGATAATGAATGCACACTGTCTAGTGCAATGCGTAAACAACTGACTAGAAAACATGCTGTAAAAAACACATCAGTTAACACAGATTACCTCTGTGCACTTTGCTCATCTCTGCTGTTATCTCTGAATTTATTCTGGTACATGTTGAGATTCCCAGAACTGGACACAAATGGCCTGGAACATTATGATTGTATTCATTGGGTTAACAATTTCCGTTTTTGTAGAATAACTTTATATGTTGTCAGGCAACAGCTATTAAATAGATGATCTGAATCTCATGGTCCACTAGATCGGAGGAAATTAAAGTGTATGGACATGAATTTCCTCTTCTGTTGTTTCACAGACCGTTAAATGAAGGCATTGAAACAGCTCTTCATCAACTACATATGGATAAAAGACCACACACACTATAAAATTAGACAAGAGCTGGAAATTTTGAAAAAAGATGTGGTTTATTCACTAAACACAACATTTGTCTTGCATGCAGATTTAAATATGTACAGTATAACATCTTCCTATAAATGTGCGTCATGAATATAGCTCTATATCAAGCCTGATACCTGGATAAAAAAAACATCTTTTTACATTTATAGCCATTTAAAAGTAGCTGTGTATTCTGATATTTTGCTAACTGGAAATGCTAACTGACGGCCCTCTCAAAGTATTATACTGTAAACCTCTTTGGTCAATATTACATTCTATATTATGTATTTTTATCAAAACAACTTTCAGTGATGATTAATGTCTGTGACCTATTGCTTTGTCAGGCTTGTACGATGGGATTGAAATGGCATGTAATAAACAGAGACTGATAAAATATTAACCAGCATAATGTTACTGTGTGTAAGTGAAAGAGAATGTGTGACAGTAGATTAGTACGGCCTTGATTCTTTTAATAATATCCTCCCTGACTATTCAATTACTCTTCTTTGTATTTAAATAGGCTCTGAATACTCCTTAGAGCAAACCAGCCCATTAATATGGCAAGACAGAACATCTCAAGTTAAGTTAGAGGATGTTAAAAGGACAAGAACAAAAGAAGAGAGAAGGAAAGATTTTGATTTATTACATAATTCAAGATTTTGGGTTAATTACACGAACATATACATTTTTGTAACCAGTCAGCATTTCACCATTTTAAATGGCTTTTTGCTGTACCAATTCATTGTAAAAAATTCCCATGTGACAAATCAACTTTTAAAATAATATTCCATGTAGTCTCTTATCTCATAAAGGATGCATGCACAATAATAAAGCGTGTTTAAAATGCCCAAGCTGTCAACTTCCCAAATGTATTTTATATCAACTACTCATACATAAAAATACGTGACAAACAGTTACACATGCAGACTTGGCAAAGTGATGATCTAATAAAAATGGAAGAATATATGACATGACAGGAGCTGTCAAGATATTTAATCCTGAGTCAATGTTTGTGATTAATGATAGTACAGTAAGTGGAGGTTTTGCCCCCTCATTTACAGCACGTGTAGCAGATGAGTAGACTCTCCCTCAGGGCTCGACCATCTCTCACAGCAGCAGCGTGGAATTAAACCTGAAGTGCACGACTGCAGTTTTGATTTAGCTCACACTCTTTCCCATTACAGAGCGGTGATGCTTCTACAGCAGGAAGAGCTAAATCAAAGCCGGTGGAGATATGGTATAAGCAAGACTGCCTTTATGCCTCTAGCAATCTTACTTTCCGGTCATTTAACTGAATTGACCTACTTGTCATTGCTCTATGATTTCAAACAGCCATATACCTGAAATAGACTGCATCTATGTCTATCTGAACCTGAAATGGAGACTAAACAATCTGTACAATGAAACAAACTTATTTGGAACAAACTCTTTACTGTGACCCAGTTAGGAGACAGATTGCAATAATATAAACTGTGCAAATGCTGATTTCTTTGAGAGTAACAAAGTTACTGTCTGTTATATTGTGTGGAAACTTAGAGGAAAATGGTGACAAACTGTATACATTCATGTAATTCTTAACCTAAAACCGTGCATCTCTCTTTTTTCTCTTTTCTCTTTGTTCTTATCCATTTAATGTCCTCAAACTTTGCTTGAGATATTCACACATTCAATTATATTAAATACATGAAATGGACTGCAGAACTCAGTGTCACAAGCTATGAGGAAAAATGACACCAACTGCCACAGAGATAAATGGGAATGCTAACGGATAGCTCTGTCCAGGTATTACAGACCTCCATGGAAAGTAATCATGGCATTTGTCAGCCTGGACCCCAAGTGACATGCACATATTAGCATGCTAGCTTAGTCTAATTGGATTAATTAGAGAGGTATAACTCTGCTGATTGAGATTTATAAACTGCTGTGCAAGCCTTAAAGGGGTCATATGATGCAATTTCAAGATAGTTTTCCTTTCTCTTTGGAGTGTTACAAGCTGATTGTGCATAGATAAGATCCCCGAAGTTGCAAAGACTAAAGTCTCAAATCCAAAGAGATATTCTTTATCAAAGTTAAGACTCTGCCACGCCCCCCTAAAACAGCTTGTTCAAACACACCCTCACATGTCTACATCAAGATGTGGAAATATTTGCATAATGCAGCCCAAAGGTTCACGCAAAGAAAGAAGGCGTGGTTTCAGTAACTGAAGAAGTGATGAAGCAGCCATGTCAGGGAGACGCTGTGTGCTTCTAGGCGAAAGCAAAAGCACTTTATTTGGCCTTCCGAAAGTAGATGCATTTAGGAATAATTAAGATTACTTACAACAGAACAGCAACGCATTTTATGGACGACCATTTCGTGAACCTAGGAGTGGCGGTAATTCTGACTTTGCTTTGACAATCTGGCGCTTCTGATTCAGCGACTGTATGTTTTGTTATTATTTTAAGTATTTGCAATTGACTGTTCAAATGCAGAGTTTTGCGTGTTGTGTGTGTGTGTGTGTGTGTGAGAGAGAGAGAGAGAGAGAGAGAGAGTCACAGCGCAGCATCGTATGCATGCGTGTGTGTGTGTGTGTGTGTGTGTGTGTGCTCGCGTGTGTGAGAGAGGGAGACACGGTCACACAACCGCGGCTTGTGTGCAAACACATACGAGCATCATCACTGTGTCTGTCATGCGACTATTCCCCTCTTGGGCTTGAACTGATGGTAAAACTAAGAACATTTTTAACTCTCTTTACTAGAATTTTGAAAGCTAAAGCTCGCGATTATGGAAAGGGGCGTTACATTTCCGACACGGCTTGTGGTGTTCGGCCAATCACAATGCACTGCGCCAGTTGGCCAATCAGAGCAGACTGCACTTGTCGGAAGAGGGACTTTGTAGAAAACGAAGCGTTTGAGAGAGGCGGGGTATAGAGGACCTACAAAAGTGTACAGTATTTGAAAAATAATGTGTTTTTTGAACAATAAAAAATGTCAACATATTCTGTTACACCAAATACACAAAATAACAGTCTTTAAAAAAGCATCATATGACCCCTTTAAACATTCTGTAGAGCATATCCACACTTTGCCACAATCTAGATAGATAGATAATATTAACAACTGCAGCGCAAAAACTTTTTCCCATTTACCCAATCACCAGGGAACCTATGAAAATACCCCTTTAATTGAAGCTCAGATTCAGAAAATTACTAAACTGATGCTAAAGAATACATAGGGCATTACTAGTCCATTTTCCCAGGGCTCCCCAAAGCTAGCAAAGCTCAAGCACAACGGGAGCTGAGCCTGATAAAAAACTCGGGCATGTTAATTGTCACCGCACATCTATGAATAAACGAGCCACACTTTACTGCAATCAAGCCGTAAAAACGAGAGCTACTCTAACCCCTGAGGAGAAATAGAAAATCATCTCTAGAGCCACAGACAAGAGCCAGAATTTAAATAAACACATTTAGTGTGTCTCAAAATGCTTCTCATATACCAGGGATAGGCAATTTCGGTCCTGGAGGGCCGGTGTCCTGCAGCGTTTAGCTCCAACCCTGATCAAACACACCTGCCTGTAACTTTCTAGTGATCTTGAAGACATTGATTAGCTTCTTCAGGTGTGTTTGATTAGGGTTGGAGCTAAACTCTGCAGGACACTGGCCCTCCAGGACCGAAATTGCCTATCCCTGTCATATACCATATTCATATACAAGGAAAACACATGTAACTGCATAAAAAGGACACTTTTGTGCACTGTTAGCTACAGAAAGCATAAGGTACCTTGCAATATTCCTCTTTCTGTTCGATTTCCATGCCAAACCTCAAGCCTGCATCTCTCCTAAAGCTCTTGGGGGATTCTGCAAAACAAAACTGCATGTATTTCACGCTCACATGGTCTGTCAGCCCCATCAGATGTACACATGGAATGCTTATATACTGACAGAGCGGTATAGTTTGAGCAATGCAAGGCCATATTGACAACTTCTGTTTACTTTTTTACAGTCAGAGCAGCTAAAACTCCATCAGTTTGGAGCACTAACATTTTAAGGTGTGCTAAAAATCTTCAAATACAGGGCTGTTTGTGACCTCATAAGCACTGAGAATAAATGAGCAGTTAGTGATTTCTGATACTGTCAGATGTCAGTTTGATAAATGATATCTATTTTATTGCCTTGCTCGTGTAAGTGACTGTATATACTTAAATCATACCAATCTGCAGAGTGTTTCTTATTGACAGAGAATGAGATAGAGAGAGAATTAGCACAGTAGCAAAGAATGAATAATTCATCGGCACAATGTGTTATTTGAACAATAACAAACAATGCTGTGAAAGCCTGCCTTTTTAATGACGGCATGAGGAATAAAAACAATCATGAAAGACCTTGGAGTTCAGAGAATCACATATGAAGAGCTTGTGTGAGGATTTGACTTTAAAAAAAAAAAAAACAACGAGCAATGTACTATAGTGTTAGCTTAGCAACATGCTAATGACAAACTCCATTGGATCTATTACTCTACAAAAAGGCAGCACTCTAGGTTTTGGAACAGAGCCTTGTAAAAATGTCATATTGGCTTATTGCAACAAACATAATTATTCAAGGGTAAGCCTTTGTGCAGAGCAGGTTGCTCTTTTTTAAAAGATAGCTTAGCATATTTGTGTGAGGACCATACAAAAATATTCAAGCATCAGCACAGCCTTGTTTTCTTCCACAAGTCAGAAATCTGTAGAATAAATCTTCATAGAAACCTTTATCACTATTCAATAAGAAACATTAACAACAAGAGAATAAAAGGAAACACACAAAGACAAGGAATAAAGCAGAATAGACCAGAGGACCAAGTCCTCAAGGAGAAGAAGCTGTGTTCAGCTTTATCATATCTGCAGTGATTTGCAGACAGGCCCCCCGCTCTTCTTCTATGAGAAAGCAGACATGAGGAAGAGGATTTGGGATGTAAAGCATTCCTCAAATGTCGACGACTTCTCAGAGAGAGAGAGAGAGAGATAGAGAGAAAATAAAAGTTTCTACATGACAACAGATGAGCAACAGAAAAAATCCTGGAAGGGTGCTTAATTATGGATTTTTTTTTTTGTTATATTCTCCTGCTCAAGACCTTTGAAAAATTACAATGCGTCTTGCTGAATGTCAGTTGAAACTGAGCGGATCTGAAATGTCAGAGCAAGTAAAGGCTCATGAAAGAAAATACAAGAGGAAGAGTTGACATTAAAGACAGCATTAGTGCAAAGCAAGTGATGAAACATAAATATTGTGAAATAGTGATACCATTGCATATGGCATTAACTAACCCACATCCACATTGCGCATGAAAGTGGCAGGATATTTCTCAGTCTGGCAGACTCTAATCTGATTGGCTAGCTTCATGCAATGTCCAGGAGTAAGGGCATAAAGGATTTTTTTTTTTTTTTTTTTATCTCTAAGGAAGTCATGTTCAGAAGTTACCAAACTAATATGAGTTCTTTTGAGGAAGACCTAAACACTGGATTTGCCAAAGTTTGCAAAGTTAGTGGCATCAAACCTCTGAGAAATGCTCAGTGCTTGGTTTGAGGCATTCAAATTACTACTTAAACCTCTAATATTGTGCAATAATCAATTTGAGAAACAACAAAAGCTCTAATTGGTCATGTTACAAATCAATCAGACAGTCTTTTTCTGTCTAAATTGGTTCATGCACAGAATAAGCGAGTCACAGGTATATCTACAAATGGTCTATTAAATCAGCAACAAGAACAGTGAAATTTTTTGCATTTAAATATCTCACATGCTGCTATTTAAAAAAAAAAAAAAAAAAAATCCAACAGATATAGATTTTGATCTTGGACTATAATGTTAATTGATGCACCTACAACCACTTTAATGAGCATGTGATAAGCAGAGTTTTTTTAGGCTGTCACTGTTCAGTGATCATTTGGAAGATATCACTTCAGACTTCAATTAAAGCTTAATTAGATTTGGTTCACCTTTAAAGTGTCTGCAAGGTCTTGAGTGCCCATCTGCTTCAGAGACCACCAACTTTATTTCAATGACTCATTACATATTTACTGCTACAACTCCATTACATGTTATGCTTCACTGGCTGAATCCTCCCAATAAATGAAACCTCCAGCTCTAATCAAATTACCCACAAAATGTAAAAAGCTAACGGTCTTTAATTTCTCACAGAAACAAATGACCCGTGAATACTTTGTGTTTCCAACAGAAATAATCACTTTAGTTCATAGTTCACTTTGTAGCCCTAAAACTCTGAGTATATGCATTAAAGTGTATTTTGCTCATGTGTTCTTATTTTTTTATGTGATTATTCAGAGATGTTGACTGTAAACACTATTATAGCGGCAAAGTTGAAACCCAGACGCTGGATTAAACACATACAAGGATAAAGTGCAGTTTGCTCTCTGTTATTGTGTTTTTCTTCCCACTTCTGCTGTTTGTTCTTGGCACACTGGGGAAAAACAGAACGCTCACAGAGATAAGACTCTTGCTTAAAAAATAAGAGTGTAAAATATTCATATTCAGGAAGCATGTTGCCACAAACATCGGAAAACAATTAAGTAAGCAACTAGCTGACAACAAGGTTACCAAATATTTGAGACCATTGAAAATTTGGGATTAAAAATCTAATTTAAACCTGAAAATAAACAGTCTTTTAGGACTTTGAAAACAGAAAAACAAATGAATTGTTACGTGTATGTGTCTTCTCAGTTTCCTGTTTGCCCTTATTTGGTTTTGTTCCGGTTCTTCTCATTAGGTCATCTGTCTAATTATCATTTAGTTCACCTGTGTTTATTAATCATCTTGTTTACTCCTTTGTTTCCGTTTCTTTATAAGCATTCAGTTTCGTTGCAGTCTTTGTCCAGTCTTAAAGTATTGTAATGTATTATTGTTTGAAACCCTGTTTGTTCGTCACACTTTGAGATTAAATCTATTCACTTGTAAATACTGCCTCTGTCATCTTCTGAAGAGACGTTACCATGTGTAATTAAAACTATAATATTAAATTAGATGAGGATTAGATTAAACACAAAAAGACATTTTCACTAGTGGTGTCAAACTTTTGGGCCATGCCAGGAATACTCTCCCTTTCATGTCAGTTCTTCCAAAAACCTTTCAAAGAAAAATAAATAAATAAATAAATGAATACATAAAAGTACAGGATTAATAGTATGCAATTCATAGACAAAGTAATGATTTAATAATTATAATTAATTGCAATATATTGCAATTGGATTTTCTTCAAATCGAATTAATGCGTGATCAAAGGTTTTTATTTTTCTTCTACGATTAGTAATTCAAGGTTCAAGAAGAGGCAATAAATCTTCATTACTGACATATTACAGCCTCTAAAGATTTAATGACACACCTGAAGAGATACGGTATAAATTGAAAATTTTCACTCCCACAGAATACGGATATTGCTCTCCATTCAACCAAAACAGCAAAAGCTAATTGTGTAGGCTTGCCTCTCTTCCATATATCAATCAATAATCCAAGAGGAGCTGGAAAAATGTCTTCAGCTTTAATCCTTGAAAATCATCCGCAATAAGCCTCACTGAGATGCAACAGCAATGCGCTTTAATTGCTTTATGAAACCAATGGCTATTCCCTTGTGCTCAGTCACCTTTTTGCCTGCTGTAGCTTCAAATCTAAAGGCCAAGCTTCTGTATTTAGAAATCTGAGACCTGAAATGGTCCATCTGCAATCTTCATTACATAATGAGGTGTATAAGAAAAAACAGAAGCCAATTTTTCTCCAGAGATTCAAAGAATGTGCAAACGGTATGAAAACTGAGCATCAGTCTTATTAAAACATGATTTTAAAGATGGACAGTTGGGAACATTAACCTGTTTTGCAGGCAGAGAACAGTTTAAGTGAGGACTATTTCAAAGATGAGCAGTGATTCAAATCAGTAAAAGAAATTGTAGGGTAGATTGATGCAATGCTTCCTTAAAGTGCCCAAATCTACTGCATTGAGGAAACAGTCATTTTCAATACGTTTAAATGTAAAGTGAACATGATACATGCAATGGCTGTCTGATGTGTGACATCTGGATTAGATTTTGGATCTTGACCCATGTGTGAAAATGCCTGAAAAGCAATTGTCATAAAATAAATAATCACAAAAGATCATTATTCTAATAGTCAACGCATACAGCAAGCTGTCAAACTGTGAACAATTCAACTCCATAACTTAACAAGATGTGGATGACAAGCCTCTCATCATTCTAGGATTATGTTGCTGAGGAAGAAACATCGAGACATGAGTTTTTCTTTCGACAGGCTTCCTTCCACTAATGTAAACAAAAATGAATCATAATGCATATCACAGAATGACAAAAACACACATCAGAGTTAACACAGCGACACTGGTGAGCAAAAGCATTGCACGGTGTCAGGGAAACAGGGAAGGATTATTCGAGTAATCATGTCAGAGAGAACACATGAAAGTGTTCGGCAGTTGAAACAATCCTTACGGCTGACAAAAATAACGATTGGAACAACTTGTCAAGCCTACTTCAAAAGCTATGATTTTGTCAGTTGCCGTATTTTACGATTTCTTGCAGGGGAAAAAAATACTGGCTGATGTCATTTCGTAGTTACAACTATGTCTTTGTGTCAAAAAAAAGGGCAGCATAAACGACAGAGGAAAGCAAAGACTGAAAAGAAGCACCTGGTTTCTATGGCATGTCTGAGTGGTTTTACTGACAGACATCACATCCAATGTGACTGCATCAGTGTGTTTGTGTATGCAAAGAATTTATTTATTTTTTGTGTACACATTGTGTATGAGACAAAAATATGGAGCTCCACACTCAGTACCGGCGCTCCCTATACACGGAGTACGCCGTTTGCGTAGGGCACCAACTCCCAGGGGGGGGCCACCATTCCAGTTGCTCAAAAAAACAAAACAAAACAATAATTTTGTTCAATATTATTAACATATAAATAAATACAAATCTAAACATGAACATATATATTATATATATAAAATTATAAAAAATGCATTTTATGATGAACGCAGTAGGCAGTATAAGCATACGTGACACGCCATTCCCACATTTGCGCTCGCTCTCACCTCATGTTTGTGGCTGAATACAAATGATCATCATAATTAATGCACAACTAGGCTATATCAGGGAAAAAACATCAGCGCAGTCCGCTGCAGAGAAAAGAATAAAAGAAAAAAACAACAACAACAACAAGATGAAGCCCGTGCATCACTTCCAGCTAAAGTACATTCATAATCCTGTGAAACTTTTTTGGCTGTTGACGTTAACGTTAATAACGTGTCTTAGTGTCGGTAATAATTACACCACCACTGCATCTGCCTTCATATTCTAGTTTCCATGACTTAAAATACAGTATATAAAAACAAAGAGGTAATAATGATTAAAAATAATGATATGGTTTCATTGAATAACACTGTAAAAATACATAATGTAATACAAAATAAACAATTTATGTACATTACATAATTACAAATGCCTGCAAAGGGCGCCAAAGGCCTGATAATTGCTGTTGTTACACTTACAGGACAATCAAATCCTTGTTTAATAATGACCAAACATTTAATTCAAATATACACTTAATCTTTCATTTTTTTGCCACCTTTTTGTGATAGAAATGCTATAGCCTCTTTAATTTCTTCGACAAAAACATGTGGACATCACAACCCTTACCAAAATTAACCATGGTTTTATCGTAGTAAAACTGCTTAATTTTCTTTTGTGTGATTTCTGAATGCTTGAGACAATAAAATCAATCAGACAACTGTATTAATAAAATCATAGCCATAGGTAACTGTCTAGAGCTACAATTGTAATTTATAAATAATACAATTTAATTACAATTTATTTATTTACCTTTATATTTTATTACATTTCTATTTTGATTCTTTAAAGTAGGTGTTTTTTTTTTTTATTATTTCCATAATATTTGAGGGAGGGGGCACAACAATACAATTCTGCTTAGGGCACCCATTTGGCCAGCAGCGGCCCTGTCCACACGTCACAAAACGGCTTCTACTTTGAAAAGCCACAGTGGCAGAAAAGCTGCCGACCTCAGAAATGGCAGAATGAATAAAAGATAAATGCCTGTCTACACTGCCCAAGGGAGATGAAGGTCAGTGTAGTCAAAACTGTGTGTGTGTGTGTGTACCAGCAATGAACTGTCCCTATAGTAATGGTTGAAAAACTGATGTCAAATATTTTCAGTAATTTTCAATTCAATTGTACAGTATGTGAAAGGGTCATTTCTACAGTTTGGTGGATTAAAAAAAAAATGCTTTGCTTTAAAAAAAAATGAAATTCAATTGCATTCACACACTGGTTAAA
Source organism: Tor tambroides (assembly GCA_021397915.2). Classification (NCBI taxonomy): domain Eukaryota; kingdom Metazoa; phylum Chordata; class Actinopteri; order Cypriniformes; family Cyprinidae; genus Tor; species Tor tambroides. The sequence continues at coordinate 49,442 of JAFVLL020030809.1, read as the reverse complement.
CTCAGGCTATTATAACCTGATAATCCTGACCAAATAATTCACATTCTAGGAAATTTGTCCTGTTGTTGTTGTTTTTTTGTTTTTTTTTACGCTATTAGAAAAGTCTTCCAAAACTGAGAAAAAGAGATTAACATTTATCACAAACACTTACTTTGTTCATGGAGTTGCTTGGAAATGACATCACTTCTAGAAAGTCACGTGATTTAGGGTATTTTAAAGGGCAAGTGGCACCAATGTAATGGGGTGAGCTGATGTTTGAGAGACATTGATATTTTATATGTATGATATCATATGTGTGTGTTTAACCTTTATTTCAGGTATTTCAGGTATTATGAATTTGTGTTAATGGGGTACATTTATGCATGAAAAATAATGTAGCATGAAAGCTGATTAACATTTTATGTAAAACCTGCAGTATTGTTTGATGGGAACTGTAGGAATGACCCAAAAATGCCTAAGATCATTGAGACTGTCGGTTTGTGTTGCGTCATCAGTCAATTAGGTTTGTCATAACATAATTTTTCTGCAGCGCCAGAGGCACATAGCAATTTTGGCTTAGCTTTATGGGAAGCCATTTATGGTTTTATTGATGATTTTGTTCTATTATGAAATAGTGGCCATTAAAAAAAAAAACTGCGGTATCATAATTTATATTCCAGTTGGCAAAAATATTAATTACAATGATAATTATGGTAATAAAAATACAAAGTGCATCACAGCTAACAGTGTACACAAACAATGAACCATGGAATAGAAATTATATTGCAGGGTGATTCATATTTGTCTATGGTGACAAATAAATAAATCACAATAAACAGACAAACCACTTCAATGAAGGAAATAGATTCTGAAAGCAGAGCCAGTTTCTCGGTCTGTCTCTTTATATATTTTTGACGCATTCGAATTTAAATGTTCCCCGCTGGGAGTATTTAAAATGTTGGAATTTGATGATCTAAGAGCTCTCCCTGGGGGGGTAAAAGACTAGACCATCAACAATATATGCAAATGCTAAACCACTGAGAACTTCAAAGGCAAATAAATGGACGATTCTAAAACACAGAGCATTTTTAATTACATGTGGTCTTTCAAATGAAGCCCTCTTTGCTGATCTTATGAAAAGAGAAATGTTTAAAAAGGTGGACTGGGAATAAAGTCTCATTCTTGCTAGAGGCCTTTTCTGATGGGAAATGTTAATGCAATTAACTATATAATCCTAATTTGCATCACAGAATCTAGACTATGTCCGTATTTCTTTGTTTTAATCATTGTGGCCAAAAACTCAGTCCTTCATTTTGCTGAGCTCCATTTTAAAAAGCCTTTTCAGCATTAAAGTTTGAGAAAATTACTTTCAAACTATTCAGTTATGGCATAAGGATGATCAGATTATTTGCAGCAGTAAGATCATCAGACTCTGTAGAGACAGCCAGTAGTTCATAATCTTTTTAAAGGTGCTGTATGCATTTTTTTTTTTAAATGCCATACATAAAACGTCCTTACCACCTGACAGAAATCACAGAAATAGATGTCCTGAGAAATCACACCTGTCTTCGTGACAGCCCTAGGGTCTGTAAACAGAAAAAAAAGAAAAACATCAAGGCAATCAGAAATGCTTCTGCACGTAAATCATTTTGCACATACAGGTTTGCTGATATGGGTTCAGTGAGAAGGCGTATGGGCGGTTTAATTCAGTAGCTAAGTCTGAAGGAAGTTAGTGAAACGTTAAAATTTCTTACAGCACCTTTAAAAGTTTAAATTAACTTTCAAGTGATTAAATGTCCACAAAGAGATCAAACTGTGCCTTGTAATACCCCACTGTGCATGTCATGCTCGATGGATTTTCATTGGGATCAGTTAGAGCTCAGACTGTCACTCTGCTATAGACACGTTAAACCAATTCTCAGCAATCACAGAAAGACTCATTCTGGCTCAATACTGTGCTGTCAGTCATGTCAAGAACTGACCGTAAAGCTGAAAGGTGTACTTTTCTCCTAGCTTGATATGCAAAACCGCTGTAATTAAGACATTTGTAGGTAGATTTCCCTAAAAAGTGCACTGTGGCAACTATTTTCATTTACATTGACAGTATGCATTTATCCAAAGCATTTTGCACTGCGTTCATTATCCATTTTTTCAGTTCTGCCTTCCCTGGAAATTGAATCCATGACCTTGGAGTTGCTAGTGCCATTCTGCACTGTTAATATAATATACAGTGGGGGTTCGGTGCCTTGCTCAAGGGTCTCACCTCAGTCGTGGTATTGAGGGTGGAGAGAGTTGGTTATTCACTACCCCCACCTACAATCCCTGCCAGACCTGGGACTCAAACCTGCAACCTTTGGGTTACAAGTCCAACTCTCTAACCAGCCACGGCTGCCCCCAATGTAATTGTACTGCATTTAAATGTAAAAACTTCAAAGGAAGTGCAATAACAGTTCAGTCTGGTGATGGTTATCATGGCAGAAATTAATCAATACATCTCTATATCCAGTAGGATAAGCGGCTATATGCCATTCTGAAGTAGAGGGATTTACTTGTATTTACATTCATGCAGGTGATACACAAAAACATCTTGTAAAGTCAAATGAGAAGCGCTTCATACCTGCTAATCTTCCTACTGTATCTACCAAGGTAAAGCCTGCTATTGCTTATACTTCAAAACAATACAGCTTGAATGACGCTCTGTTCAGCGATCATACCTAAAAGCATTTTTCAAGAGTAAATTTACATTAATATAAGATGATATAAAATGCACTTGAAGCCGTTTAGTCTCATGCTTCATGAAGACCTGTGAGCAAGTATCTCACCTCGTTCCTTCTCAATAAACATGCAAGAGATGAAGCAGCCCTAATAATCATGCCATTCAGCCCATGTTCAACTCGAGGCCTGCCTCACCCTGGGGTCTGTTCCTGCATAAGAATGTCACTCAGAGAGGACACATGTGCTTGTCTTTTATTGACCCACGCTGTAGGTTGGCTGTCCTGATGCGAATCCTGTCACCATGCTGCTTAGAAAAGATTCGGAGGGATGTACAAGCTTGCAGGAGGTGATTTCAATTCTGTAGGGATGTAAAGGCAGAGAGTGACTGATACTAAAAAAAAAAAAAAGAAGAAAAAAAAAAGCCCGGGACCTGTGACGGCCCATCACAACCCACGGAGGAGAAAATCAACCGATGCACTAGTAGATAAATACTGAAGATATTTATTTTGGTCTGAAATTGCAGCTTTTATATTAGACTGGCAGTACGATTACATTACAAAATTAATAAAAACCTAAATATTATATAATGTAATTTATGATAAATAATAATGGGTAATTTAAAAATGCTAATATATAGTAAGATATTAAAATGCAATACTAAATTAAAATAAATGAAAACCAAACCCAATAAATGAAAAATAAATTTTAGTAAATAAAAAATAAATCACTAAAAACTCAAATTGTTTTAAATTCTACAAGTGAATTAGGCATCACAACATTATAATATACACAAATTTTAATTTAATAGCATTATTAAGTTAAAGATTAACTTTAGGTGAAAGTTAAATAACTGCAAGGGTTATCTTAATGTAAAAATGGGAAATAGGCCAATATTGGTAAAAAAAAAAAAAAAAAATTTACATATATATATTCTCTAATATTGGCCAATATGGTAATGATACTGTATATACAGTATGATGCATCCCTAATGATTACTGATAATCGAAAGATAAAAGTTTCTTAGTGTGACTGAACAGACCCAAGTTCAAGTCATATGTCATTGGACTACAATTTTCGGTAAACAAGTAGTGTGGGTGCATGATTGCTAGCATTTATTTTGTGATTTTTTTGACTTGATTAACTTGACCTTTACCGTAAGGTGCTATTAAAATTCAACCTCCCACATTTGGATTCTAGCAGGTGAGGAGGCTCATGTGCAGACAGATAGCACAGGAAAAAAGTAACCCGTTGGGACACAAATTGCTTTCAGTAAGTAAGGCAAACTGTCACAGAACAGCAAAAAAATCCTGAGATATAGCAAAGGCGTAAATTTCTGTGTCCCTGTGTTTCAATTTTGACTGTAGAGAAACATGTGATTGACAAATAATGATTGCCTCTGTGAAAGAGACACAGTGAAATAATATCCTCCTCAAAATAAACATCTTATACTGTTGCATGACCCATCACAAACACATTAACACATTCAGTAAGCCCAAAAGAATCCAACAGAAGAACAGAAGCTTGATCTTTTTCTGCTTGGACGAGGCTGCTCACTTATGTTATTAATATAAAATGCTCCAAACAGGAAAGATGCCAGTAATATCCCTTGATATCAAATTTATCCCCATCTGCAACCCAATGCCAGCTTATTTCACAGCTTTATTCTAAGCTAGATACACACACGCACACACATATATATATACACATATACAGACGCAACTAAAAAAAAATTGAATATCGTGAAAAAGTTCTTTTTTTGGTAACTTATTTCAAAAAGTGAAACTTTCATATATTCTAGATTCATTACATGTAAAGTAAAACATTTCAAAAGTTTTTTTTGGCTTTAATTTTGATGATTAGAGCTTACAGCTCATGAAAGTCAAAAATCTCAAAATATTAGAATATTTTCTAAGATCAATCAAAAAAAGGATTTGCAAAACAGAAAAGTTCAAGTTCTTTAAAGTATGTTCATTTATGCACTCAATACTTGGTCAGGGCTCTATTAGCCCAAACTCCAGCATCAGTGAGGTGTGGCATGGAAGTGATCAGCCTGTGGCACTGCTGAGGCACTATTGAGCCTTCAGCTCGTCTGGATTGTTGGATCGACTGTTTCTCATCTTTCTCTTGAAAATATCCTATAGATTCCATAAGGGGTTCAGGTCAGGCATGTTGGCTGGCCAGTCAAGCACAGTAATATCATGGTCAGCAAACCACTTGGAAACCACTGGTCAGCAAACCACTTGGAAGTGGAGTGTATGGAGTGTAGATTGATGTGGGGAAAAAAGTAAAGCAGTTTAACATAAGGCAGCAACAAAACAAAACGTGAAAAAAATGAAGGGGCATGAATACTTTCACAAGGCACTGTGTGTGTGTGTGTATATATACATATATATACACTTTTTTTTTTTTTTTCTTAAATACTTTATTCACGGAACAAAGACAGTTTCAGAACATATTTTGTACCCTATTTCTTTGCACTTTTCATCTGTTGTATTGATGTACTGTACAGTACTGTAGGGATAAAAGATGTGTGGTTCAGATTTCCCTGCTTGTTCTTCTGAGCCCATATTTCCATAGGTTATATACAGGTACATAACAAACACACATACCATAAGGCCTCTAACACAAGGTCAAGTATTTCATCATATAGGAATGCTGCTATTGCTTCCATGTTTTTGTCTGCAGAAACAGATGTTTGATGGTGATCGGCCATGGAGATTCATTCAATGTTAAGTGTTCTATTCCATTCCCACATGAATTGTCCCAATGTTTGCACTGCAAATTAACACCAAAAGCAGAAAAACCAGAATGCTCCCACTATCATCAACACAGCTATGTGCAGCAGACGCAGTCTTCCCTTCCATAATGACATGGCTGTACCCATGACATTAAGAGGTTACTTCCACCAGCTCCTGTAATCTCACCGATCCTGCAGCACTTCTAATTTGAGGTCTGTACTGTTTTTTTTCTCTCATTTGTCTCACATTCTTGTTTTTTTACTCTTCTCCTGTCTCCTTATCTAAAGTTCCTCACTTTCTCAGACTTTGATGCAGCTTGGTAGAGCTCATTAGATGAGAACATGGCTTCTCTCCAGACTGGAGGTGACAATGACGATAAACAGTATCTTCTTATTCCCGTCCAGAATCCAGAGGTGAATAATATGTCTTCCACATACACTTAAATGCCATTTTCTGGCCTTTTCTCTTTATTTTCACAGGGTAAACACTGGTTCTCTTTAGTTTTCAGGACATATGTCTCAGATGCAGATGTCGGAGTGGCCACACAGAAACCCAAGAGAAAAATATGATAAAATTCAGAAATACTCCACAAATGAATAAGCTATGGCATGCATTGTACCTCTGAGAAACTGAAGTGTGCTGTCTGATTTTCTGGTCTTCTCAAATTGCCACTTTTGAAGTGCTTAATGTACAACAATAGATATACAAGCTGGATATTGATTGCAGAGAGCTGACTCACACATCATGGCATTGAATTAACCTGTGGTATCGAGTAAAAGTAAAAATTACTGTCAAGGAAGAATCAGATATTACACTTTTTATCACTTTGGTACTATTCTAATTCTCTATATTTAATTCTTAATTGAATTTAATTCATTACTTAATTTAAAATCAACATTTAATTGATTATCAGTTCAAGCAAGTTTTCAAAAGTTTAGGGTCAATAAGTTTTTTTTTTTTAATTGAATGAAATTAAAACTTTTATTCAGCAAGGATTATTTAAATTGATCAAAAGTAACAATATAGATTATTATAATATTAAAAAAAAAAAATTGCAATTTCAAGCAAATGCTGTTATTTTGAACTTTGTTAATTAAAAAATCCTTACAAAAATATCATGAAGCTGTTTTCAACATTGATAATAAATGATCTTGAGCACCAAATCAGCATATTAAAGTGATTTCTGGAGAATCATGTGACACTGAAGACTGAAGTAATGTTAAAATATATTAAAAATAGAAGCACTTATTTCGAATTGTAATAATAGTTCACAACATTACTGTGTTTACTGTACTTTTGATTAAATAAATGCAGCCTTGCATAAGAGACTTATCAACCCCAACCCTTTGAATGGTAATGAATATTTGTAAATTAGTAGACTTAATTTAATACTGAAAACAGTATCGAAAAAAAAAAAAATCTACTATGGGAAAGGAAAGTGGTGTGTGGCCAAGTATGATGACCCATACTCGGAATTTGTGCTCTGCATTTAACCCATCCAAGTGCATGCACACAGTAGTGAACACACACCCAGAGCAGTGGGCAGCCAATGCTGCGGCGCCCGGGGAGCAGTTGGGTGTTCGGTGCCTTGCTCAAGGGTCTCACCTCAGTCGTGGTATTGAGGGGTTATTATAGAGTGCTGGTTATTCACTCCCCCCACCTACAATCCCTGCCAGACCTGAGACTCGAACCCACGACCTTCGGGTTACAAGTCCAACTCTCTATCCATTAGGCCACGGCTGCCCCTATAATCAACATTGGCTATTTTTACTTCTGTTTACAGATAGAAGTGCAAACAACAATGCTCTTGCTGAGAGTGAGGCAGCGCTTCTGCACTTACATAATGCAGGACAAATGACCAGACAGTTCCAGAAAGAAGATAAGTGATTAGATCAACAGAGACAAAGCAAACAAGTGACAGTTATAAAACACAATAGGCAATTCAGTATTTTTAGCTACAACAACAACAAAATACACATAGTCTGAACAAAGGAAGAATCTGGTCAGTGGGCTAAACTGAAAGAAAGACTTGTTTCAAAAAAGGGAAAAATTAAAAAGGCCAGTGGGACAAGAGTCACAATGCCATCTAAGAGCCATTGTGCAGATGTGGTGAACATTGATTTGTGACAGGAGGAGAAAAAAAGCAGGTAATAGCAGACAGCACTTTGTAAAGGCCACTGTAAATATGACGCTGATTAATGTAAGCCCAACAGATTACAAGAAGGATGCTATTACATACATACATACATACATACATAAACAAATAAATAAATAAAGTTGCATTCAAGTAGATTGATGCACGGAAGCATTTGCTTACAACAAAACAGATTAATTGGTTTCACCCACATCTATTGTGGACTCACATACAAATGTGATCACAGCGCTGCAATTAGGATATGTGCAATTATTATTGTGTTGAATTATGTAACTAATGGTTTCAAGCTAAAGGTGTTTGTTCTTCTGGGAAATCTATCAAACAAACACCCTTCAAAAACGTTCTGTCATTACATGCATTAACAACTATTAAAGCAGGTTATATTAAAAATGTGACCGTGGATAAACTCTAATCAGCTACAATTGTTTTGATTGATTGTTTTCCCCCCTTCACTAACTGAATGTGGTGTTGTATGACCAGGTCCATGAAATATTAGGCAATCAGGCAATGTATAGGCTGTGGTTTAGAAAACAAATCAATGGCAATTTCAGTGTGGTTACTGAGGTTACAATGGATTGTAGTGGTTAAGAATTCAACATGTTTGTCTGTGTCATATATTGAATGAGTATTGGCCTTGTGTTCGTTGTACCAATCTCGCTCTCTTTCCTTTTTGCTTTGCTTGTCCCTTATTTTTACCCAGCACATTTATTCTCCATTTCGTTTGAACATTCAAGGCCACAAACGGTTACAGTTCATGTGCACAAACTGGGAAATGAGCAAACAGAAAATACCTGTAAAGCAGCAAATATTAATAGTAAAATAATAGTAAAAAAGTTGTATCACCAGTTTCGAAATCTAAAATGTCTAAAGTTCATTTCATCCAGAACTCAATGTGCCAACTCATACTTTATATGCAATATTCCTCTCATTATTCCATAAAATACGAGAAGCAAAAATCACGTCTTCACATTTTGTAACAGGTGGCTTTTAGCTGAGAGACAGAGATTGACTCATCTGGTTAAGATGGAAGAGACATGATGACCTGCACTATTAGTCACAGCTAAATAATTGCATTATCATTTAGACAAATCTATATTTTTAGTAAAATAATCACCTTCTGTGCTTTTTCCACTGTTCTATAAAATAATAATTACATTATTTAACTGGCAAATAAAGGGAAACTAGATTTTTATATTTTTAAGAAAATATCAGTGGGCCTGTAGGGCTGGCACATCAAAATATCATTAAATACATGATTTGATAATTGCCTGATTATTAGTCACTCGGTAAAATGAAATTAAGGGAATTTGACATCTGACAAAATATCTGTAAATAGCTTTGCACATCAATATGCATTTTGTCGAAGAGATGATCACAAATGCAGTGGAATCCGTCATATATCACACTGTCTAATATCTCCAAGCTATCTCAAAAGGCTCTGCTGTCATGTGGCTATTAAACCCTGACGTTTAATATTCAGCTAGCCATAATGTGCTGAACACTGTCTCTTTGATGGATAAAGGAGAGGAGTGACACAGTGAATGACTGCCATTACAGAGTGACAGTAGAGGCCATGATAAAAGAACAAAGGCAAGCACCCTGTAAAAGATTCTTCTTACACCATGTCTTTCAAAGTGCAGTCCTCCCCAGAGTGGTCTTGTTGTATTAATTTATTTAATATTTTGCTGCTGCAAATGTACCGTGACACAGAACAGAAGCTCTTTATATGAAGTGCATATACGTTATGGAGATGTTGATGTTGTCGAAGTCATAGGAAGCAATTTAAGCAAGAGTAAATGCAACACTAATGCAGTTTGACCTGCTACTGTATATTCAAGCTTGTTAAATGATTTCATCAGGAACCAGATTTTATACTGGACATCAAGTGGTGACCCAAAACTGTACTTTAGGGCTGGGTAGAAATATTAATATTACATTTATTTCTTTAAAACAAAATATCATTTTTGAAAAATCAGTTATGAACTGTTAAACCAGCTTATTCAATGTTTTGATCACTTGATGGCCACAGCATACACAGCGTGTTGAAAAGCTTCGAGTAATGAAGCCATTTATTATAGAGTTACGAAGAAACCTTTGGTGTTTCACAAAGCTTCGTGTTTGCAATCACTAATACATTGCTAATAATTTGAAGTCCAAATTGAGTGTGATTGCATGTACCACAAAATAATGTTAGCAGGGTAGTCCAATTCACTAACAAATTACTTTTCTGAACCAGTTCTTTTTAGTGAATCAAAAATATTCAGTGCAATCAGTTTAGTCCTGTTCACGAACAAATGACTCTTTTCATAAATTTATTTTAAAGAATCATTCAAACTTCTTTTAAATTAGTCTGACTGAAAGAATTATGGAATATGTTAATACATTAAGTGATTAATTAAATACATATTTAAATAAAAAGTAACAAAAATGTCTCTCATGAACTGATTCTTTCTAGTGAATCAAAAATATACAGCACAAGCGGTGTAGTCCTATTCATGAACAAATGACTCTTTTCCTAAATTTGTTTTAAAGAATCATTCAAACTTCTTTTAAATTAGTCTGACTGAAATAAGTATGGAATATGTTATATAATTAAATGATTAATTAAATATTTAAATAAAAAGTAACAAAAATATCTCTTATTGGTTCATTTTAGTGAATCAAAAATATACAGCACAAGCATTGTAGTCTTATTCGTGAACAAATGACTCTTTTAAACTTTTAAACCAGTCGATTTTAATGAGTCTTTCAAACTTTGTTTTAATTAGTCTGACTGAAAGTATTATGGAATACTTTAATATAGGCCTATTACATGATGAATGAAATACGTACAGTATTTATATAAAAAGTAAGAAAAAATTGCCAAAATTAAATATGCTCCATGAAACTCCTTACACTAGTACCCAAAGTACCTCAGTGCTGACTGATGAACCTAGGTTTAAATGCAGATACACAAGACATCTTGTGAAGAGAGAGCGAGAGCGAGAGAGAGAGAGAGAGAGAGAGAGAGAGAGAGAGAGATTTTCAGTTATCTGTGGAACATAAAATGGACATACATTCATCTGAACTTCACTATCATAGTAATACCTCTTTTCCTTGAGGTTTTCTGCTCTGCCCGAATGGTCAGTAGACGCCTCAGGACATTTAACAGCCGGTTCGTATCAGGGGAAGTGATGGGAAAGATCACATCACCACCACCTTTCTCGGACTGTGTAGAGCTGATAAAATGAAGTCACTTGAGAGAACATTTCATCTCAGTAGCATCTGAGTCTTTAATGTGAAATAATTCCAAATACTTCCAGCTCTTCTGTCACATTTATATTGTTAACACTTTATTGAAACAAAAGGTGTCATGGTTTTAACAGATTAGATTAATAATCCTCCACAAATATCTAGAGGTGCTAACACCGATAATAACAGCAAGATGAGTGAGATTTCCCTCCTCTAGCCATTTTCACTGTTTTGCTAAGACTGATGACAGCATCCATCGGGCTCTGGATGAAAAGATCTATGAAGCAATTTGTTGCTTCAGGTCCCCATGTGACATCAATTCTACACAAAATGAGCCAATGAAACAGTAAAATTCCACCAAATAACACTATGGCTAAATGCCCAGAATACATCTTTATTCCATGGTAATAGAGAGGGCGAGATACGCCATCCATCTACAGATAAGTTTATGTATGTGGTGACACATAAACGGCTAGGCTAACAAAATATGGGACCTCAAAATGGGGAAAAGCATCTCCATTAAAGAAATAAATCAATTATTGCAAAAGTAGAATGCTGTGCTTTCTCTCACCATGTCATCCATCTTCTCTCCTGCTATCTTTTGGAATGAATAAGCTGAATAAGCAACAGACCAGGCTGTCCTCATTTCCTTATAGATTTCAGCTATAGTAGGTGTGTCTCATGATCCATAATATGGAATGTTTTGGGCATTCCTACCATTTAATATTCCTACTGTTGTTCATTTTCATGTCTTGAATTATACTATATAAAACTTTAAACTCCACAACACCACAATTAAGTGAACATGTGGTAAATTTTAAATGATCTCACTACAGATGTTGTCATTTTTGCCATGCCTCTGGGTGCTGTGCATTTCTAACAAGAAACCTGGTAATTTCTTAAAAAATGCTGATATTAATTAAAAACACTTCTTCAGTGTTGTTTTTGGATTGTTTTCCATCTCCAATCCAAATGTTGCAAATAAAACATGATTTCTTGGGAACATTCTTTTAATTGGTAACCATTTTTTTCTTAGTTTCATTCCCATGGGGAAAGAAGAAAAAAAAAACATTTAAAACCATTTCATCCATGGCTTAAAATATCAAAATTAACTTCAATCTGGCATTGTCATTCAATGGCTACATTAGCTCTTTATGTCAGTCCTGTTACATTTCTTTTCCATTTTAGTTAATAAAGTTTAATATTCTTACTATTGTTAATTTTCATGTCTGGAAACATACTGTATAAAACTTTAAACTCCACAACACCACAATTACAGTCAGTGAACATGTGGCAAATTTTAAATGATCTCACTACAGATGTTGTCTTTTTTGCCATGCCTCTGGGTGCTGTGCATTTCTAACAAGAAACCTGGTAATTTCTTAAGAAATACTGATATTAATTAAAAACGCTTCTTCAGTGTTGTTTTTGGATTGTTTTCCAGCTCCAATCCAAATGTTGCAAACAAAACATGCTTTCTTGGGAATATTCTTTTAATTGGTAACCATTTTTGATCATTTTTTTTTTCCATGGGGGAAATAAAAGACAGCAAAAACATGGACAACTGATAGATTTCATGAATTCAGCGATGTTTCTCTTTAACAAATGTCATCCTGGCTGAAAATATCAAAATTAACTTCAAGCTGGCATTGTCATGCATTGGCTACATTAGCTCCTTATGTCAATCCTGTTACATTTCTTTTCATTTTAATGAATAAAGTTTAAGTGCTTGAGCTCAAAGAGAGCCCATTTAGTTTGGCACATGCTTTTACAGAAATAAATCAGAAATAAGCTTTTATGTGTTAAAAACAGAAGTATAGAATTCAGGTACTCAATAACAAGAAAGCTCTATTTTACTTATACAGCATTATAGCTCTCATCATCCGATGATGATCCATTACCCACCTCCTAATGGAGGACTGAGGAAAGATTTTTTTTACTCTCCATTCCACAGGCGATTCTAGACCCTACTTAGGAGGGCTTCAGCACCCTTATCTTTATCTCAAACCTACTCACAAAAAATCCTATTCACTCAGCTCTCAGCACACAAACTAGTGAACACCTCAGCCTCATAAAATCACGTGATTTTGTGATTTCTCCTCATGTTTACTGAAAACTGTAGTTGTAGTGAACTCTCTATAGATAATTTCATCTACATCCTCCTCTTACCACCAGTCATTAAACAAAAGGTCATGATATGAAGTAATATTCTCCCATCCAGCCAGTAGGAGGCCCTTGCATAGGTGAACCACAACTGTCTATATCTGCAGTGAAATAAAATTAAATACAACCAAATGCATCCTGATATACATCTACTGACTAAAAGATACAGTTTTACATGGTTTATTCAAAATTCTCATAAAAGCAGATTTTGATTGACCTTATGCCACAGAATGTCAAATGTTAAGAGGTCACAGGATCAAAATAGGCTTGTCTGACAGTCTAGCTGCCAGCAGGAAGAGGGGCTTGGTAAAATCACTTCTGTGTTGTCAGTAAGTGTTAGTGGTTTGCAGCACAAACAGTTCATTAAGCTCTGAAGCCCCCAGGCTGATTGCAAAGTGGAAATTAAAAGCAAAAGCTGCCAGACAAAGGGTCTCTCTTTATCTTTAAACATTATCCCAGCATCTCACAGGTAGCGCACAGGAGGGACGGCCCAGGTGGGTCTCTCTCAGAGGACACCACAGCTGTCTCCACAGGGAGAGCACTTTAATTAGATGTCAACACGGCAGAGGAGATGCAGACTTTACAATACTCTACGGTACAGGGCTTGGCTGAGTTTCTACAAAACTGACGTGACTGGTCATGGGTGGCAAGTCTTGTGGGTGGTTATATTTCCATGTGTGAATATAAATATGAGTCAACAAAAATATTTTCAGAAAATATGTTGACTCTGTTCCTACCAAAATGTCAGAAGAAGCGTGACCTGTATTACTGCATCAAACAAATAGGTCTAAGGTTATGTTGGCAGTGAGAAATTATATATTATAATTTTTTTTTGAATAAATATAATATTCTGTTGTCTAGTTTACTTCCACAACAATGGATAAAGACAAAAATGTGTATGTGGCTGAACGCTGGCAACATGAGGGACACAAGCCTCACTGACTCCATAAGGAAAAAATGGAAGTAATTGAAGAAAAACGAGGGAATGCAGTGGTCTGTTGTTCCCAAGACTTATGACCACTATTCCAAACAACAGACAACTCGTTTTTGTCTCCTAACTGCAGTTGCTGAAAAGACAGAAAAATACGCTTACAAAGAACAGTTCACCCAAAAAATACTGAGCAGATACTGGCTTGCGTAGTGGTTTATATTGTCTCATAAGACTAGGAATAAAGCACTTGTGGATTACTCTGCTTTCAAATGAATTGAAAAGACAGGAAAATATTTTATAGAATGACTACTAAATGACAACTGACTGCTGTCTCAAGAAACCAATTTCCTACTGGGCAAGTTTCAGATGTCTCATATCACTCCATGGTCGCATTCTTCTCACATAATAGAATAATTTAAACTCAAATCAATATTTAATGTCCATTTATTTATTCATTTGGCAAGAAGCTGTGTATTGAGCCGGATAATGTACAATCACCCAGTCATTATCGCAAAATAATACGCTTCAGGGTGATACAGACCCTTCTGCATCGCCTCCATCTTTATTTCACGATAATGACCGGCTGACGGCAGATTATGCCTTAGATAATTATTCTCTCCGCCACCATCCCGAGAGTTCACAGCTTGTAACTATTCCAAACCCTAGCTCTAATACCAAACCAAACACCAACAGAAAAATGTTAAATTCTCTGCGTTTTCTCCTGGCAGCGAGAACTCAATAATACTTCCCCACCAAGGCCAAAAGTGGAACAGTCTACAGCAAATATTCTGACTTTTAATATGTCGGGCCATTGGAGCTTATACCGTTTTGCTCTTTGATGTGCCAGCATGCAGTTTGGGAAAGAACCGTTTTATCTCTCTGTCCTCTGAAGCTTCCATCCTGCTTTTGGTTAATTTGCTCTGCCATATTCAAGGACCTCAGAATGCTGAACACTGTCAGTATCGATATTTGCACAATCGAATGCCCCTAGAGACACTAGTAAACACAAATGAGACTTTTGAGTTGAATGACTGATGTGAGAGATGGCTGTGTTGCATCAGCAAGAGCTGTTTAGTATGCTGTGGTTCAACACTTAATTGTCTACTGCTGTGTCAGCTGACTGCAATAGAAATCTCTGACTTCTGTAATGGGAACGAGTCTGTCTCTTACATCGGGCAAGCAGCTGTATACCACTTAATTTCCCATCTGGTTTAACTCTACAAACAGCAGCTATGAACCTGCTTGAATATAGATAAGAAAAAAACAGGTTAAAGATAGAGCAGCACAGTGATAAGAAAGGCAGCTTGAAGTTGCATTACATTCCTGCTCAATTTCAAAGAGTTCAACTTTTCTTAACTTTGTCACACCAAGCATGCCAACAGTCGCTGTAATTCTCACTGAAAATTAATTACTTCCAATTAGAACCAAACAGCCTCCGTTTTGCACCCTTATGCCATAGGAGAACAAGCATTTTTATTCCCTATTTCTTTAGAAAGGCATCACTGTGCTGCCATTTAAAGAACAAAACTAATTTGTGCCAGAAGAAGCTGTTCAACAATGTAATGTAATATGCACAATTTAATGATTTAGAACGAGCCACCTGGAATATGTCAATAGACATGTTAATAGACAAATAGACTGACTGAATTCACTTAAAATGTTAAAATAAATTACAATGACAAATGGGCCAAGCTTTTTTTTTTCTTAGGTCTTTAAATATTGATTAAAATATTACATTTACGGGGGTGAATTTTCAAAAGGTAGTTAAAATATTAACATCTCAAGTTGACACTCATGTAAATTAGTTGTCAATCAATCCTTCACAGAAAAACGGCTCACTTTAAGAAGAAATCCTTTTTTTAATTCACGATTTATAAATAATTCACTGAGGTTATTAAAGGGAATGAGTTATTAAGATAAAATAGTGCAGCATAACAGGAATAACTCAAATAATATTTCAAAGACAACTTTTCACATTTGTGTCCTCTGGAACACATGATCATGTTATTCAGAGAATGCATACTTGACTGAATTCTTCCCTGACAACAGTTCTGTCCTTGACCTTATTTGGCCTAAACTTACTGACCCAAGCTACCTTTGTTCCTTCACATATTTCTGATTGGAGTTTGATTATTGACTTCCAGCTGAGTGTGGCTTGAGCATGAGAAAGGTTGCATGCAGATTCACTGATTACAGAGTGAAATGTGAAATGACTGATAACATAGCAGTTGCTTAAATAAAGAGGTGAACTACTGTAGCTTAAAGATTGTTGAGTGTCTTTTTCTAGACATCTGGATGCTTTAGTCAGCCTGTTGCGTTGAATTCATTAGTCTGTCAACTCTCTAAGTACGGGGTTTGTAATACTTATCAGCTTTCATTAGCAAATGTATAGCACTTGTTTATCATCTGTGCCGGTTTTCAAAAAGGTACTCCGGTTGTGACAGCCGATAATCTTCAATTTGTTTAAAATCCTGTTTTAGTCATTGAAAACTTTTGAGGAATTTTATGCACCAGATTATTAAAATAGCATAAGGACATATCACTATATAACAGCAGTGCTTATATGATATCTATTTTTTTTTTTTTTTTTTTTTACATGAACTGGTATCAAAATATGCATTCAACTTTGAATTTTAAGATCAGGAGATTGGGTCAGTTAAAATGCATTTGATTATTGTTGGGATATTTAACCCTATTAAATGCAAGGATTCATGCAGATATTCGAAAATAATAAGTGCATGATCACACCACTATTCTAAGATGGTGATAGACTGAATACAGATGGTTATTTCCTACTTCAGATCAAGGGTCATATGCGAACCTACATAATCTTGCTCCTTTACTGCTAGAGGCAGAGAGGACTAATGAGTTGTTCTCTACGTGGTGCCTGAAATAAAGTCTTGGATGCTATATGCACATTAGTGTAATGTTGGCTTACCAAATAAATAATTTTGTGGACATGAAATATTGATTTGAGCTTATAGCTTACACTTTGAAAAAATAGTACATTACAAGACAATTGGCCTATAGCAACAACACAAACACTGCAGTTTATCAGTTTATGAAATGTTAGGGATCCTTTATGGCCATGCATGTTTCTTATATAAAGAGGTTCTATTATTTATCAAACTGATACTGGTTAAGATCCATAACCAGACGAGACAGAATCAACAAATTTTACTTTCACTAATTTCACTACATCAATATGTCACTCCACACTCTCAAAAATAAAGGTTATTGTATTGATGGTTCCTCATACAAAGCAAAAATAATAATAATAATAATAATAATATTTTAAGATTATTTTAAGAACTGCTCACTGAAATGTTCTTTGAGTAGCCAAAAATGTTTTTTGTATAGCATCACTGTGAAAACCCCATTTTGGAACCTTTATTTTTAATAGAGCATGAAGGTGTGGGAATGGATTTTAAAAGTTGGATCGTTCATCACCTGATTCTGTTCCCCCTATGTTCCTTATGCAAGGAGATTCTAACACTACTGGTTAACCTGTTAAGATCCAAACTGCAGCATTGGATGCTGTGACTTACCAATCAAAATCATGTATTTCAGAGAGACATGTATTACGATTTTATCATACTGTTTGGTGTTTCTCTAATTGACATTCATTGTCTTTTGTCAAAGCCAAATCCCAGAGGCTCTGCAAGCAAACTTGATAGAATGATTGATGGCATAATGTGTGTGCTGTTTAGAGTTGTCAGTCAAGACAGTGTTCCAGTCACATTGTACACCATCTGTTGGTGACTACAAGATTAGAACATATCTATTGGAACAAAACAATCTGCGTTTGATGGTACGATGTCTTTCTGTTTCATACTTGAGGAACAAATTAAAAGATGGATATCAATTGAAACTCACTGAATGATAAAAAAAAAGTTGCTAAAGAAAAGCTACTGTTTTGTGAAGGATTAACTGTGTTTCAGCAATTACAATATATAATGGGTTTCATATTTTCTTTCAGCATGAAAAAGTTGGAGGATGAATCAAAAGCAATGTTTTCTTCTAATATGCAGTCTAAAGAATATTCTCACTCGCTTTCGTACTTTCTTCAAAGTGCACAACTGCACAGCAAACTGTTCCCACTAATGAGTCAGACCTGCAGTGGAAAACATGATGGAACAGTTGTGTTATTTTGATGGGCCTGAAAAAGGTAAAAGATGCTTTAGTCATGTTCTGCCAAATCATCAGATGCAGGATAGTGCTGATGTACTACAGATGGCTTCATGGAATTTCTGGCACTACTGTTTTTCTGTCCTACTTCTTTTCATTGTCTCCACTTTACTCCACCAGATAGTAAAATATGATATATGGAACATATAATTTGTACATGCATTTCCTGAGCTTGTGCTGCAGTTTTTCAAGGTTTTAGAACACAATCATTGGTACATTCCCTGAGGAATATGAAGATTTTAATGCTGAAACCTTCTTTTATGTATTTTTTATGTATTGTGCTGTTACAGTACATGGCACTTTGTAGCCAGCACACCAGAGTTTCTTTGGTACACTCAATTCTTTGCTTTATTTTCATTTCCAAATCTCCCAAAATTATCCACAGACATATACGGTGTGTGAAAATGTACGAAAAGGCAGGCAGCGTCAAAACAGCCAGCTCCAAATTGCTTGTGAACGGCACCTGTCACTAACAGACAATAATGTGTAGATATGATCTGCATTTTTTTTGATTCTAAAACACTATAATGAGAAATATTGTGAATATCAGTGCTTCGTGTGATGGACAGACGGACAGACAGAGTACATTTCTCTTCCTGCCATTCCAATTCAAATCCAAATTCAGGTTCCTGAAAAAAGGTCCACCCCTAAATTTATGAATTTATTTAAATTAGCGGCCAATTTGCCAAAGCATAAAATAGCTAATTGCTATGAGAGTGTGTTGGATAAAATATGATAATGGTTATATGAACAATAGGGTGTGTTTTTTTCAGTGTAGGTAATAAAAGCTTAAAACCTAAAAGAATGATCTTTTTGAAAAGTTGTAGAAAAGAAAGTATAAGTGCTCTAACTTTTCAGTGATTTCAGATAACATAGCCTCAAGGTTCTGGGCTTAGTCTAGCCTTTGGAGGTTAAAACCAATGCTTTTATTGAACTGGAAGCATCAAACTCAATCAGTTGTAAACAGGTGTGACAAGACAAGAAACTCGCAAGCTTTGAGATCACTCAAGCAAGATAATAAGTAGAGAGCTACATCAATGGCAGCCATCACAAACATGGGTCGCCAGCCAATCAGCTTTCTTGCCCTTTGGGAACACCACTAGAGGAAAGAGCTGCAAAATCATCATGGCGCCGTTAAGAATCGGCTCTCAATGTTCAGCTTCTTCACGAGCCTTTCTTTTTTGAGTCAATAGTTTATCTTACACTTTCTTTGAAGCTGAAGCTTATGGAGGGTTCATATATCAAGGAGCACAATGTGAATATTAAAATGAAATATGAGATACTATAAAATTGAAATGATGGTTGACAGCAATAAGGTGATTTTCATGTCATGGTCGATAACTAATAACCACCAATATTACAATCTATACTAATTTGCTGAAAAATAAATAAAAAGTCATCTAAATGGCAAAGGTAAAATTAATGTAAAATGTAATAACCTACAGTACAGTATATTGGCTAAATAAACAACACTATGAGTGGATATGATTCATTCTTAGTGAATTCCGCCATGAGCTTTATATTATACGGCTATTACTGTGTCTGTCAAAGCTCCATCTTTGAAAGAGGAGACATTTTAGGAGGAACAAAATAAGAAAACTTAAATCTTTTTTTACCATGCCAATCAATTCCTGGCAGGAGTCAAGGAACCCTGTAGAGGAAGTCATCTCACTGCACTGATGATGTGCAGGCCATTTGAGCTTTAGATGAAATATGTATGAATGTAAAAAATGCAGTTCAAGCTCTAGCACGCTTATCAATTACAGAGAGATGGCTACTTCAGTCCTTCTACTGGATATTTCTTTAAGAATCGGTCGGCCAGAGCAGGAGAAAAACATGTCAGACTATCTGGTTCAAGTCCCACTGAGAACATATATTATTTCCATATTAATTATATTTCAACCTTTAAAAAATATAAATTTAAATAAAACTGATGATAAATTGAATGAATATATATATATATATATATATATATATATATATATATCTTTGACAGTCATACCAAACACTCTTCTATTTCAAAAGTTCATTTATATAAGGAAGGTGTCATGTTTCCCTTTGTTATGCCTAATCCTATTCTCAATCCCACTCTACACAACCATGGTGTGGCTTCTGGCCTGTCTGATGTTTTCCAGCACAGCAGCAGCAGGTCCCTGGGGATTCTGGGTAATGTAGTAAACAACAGTCAGCAGCTTTCAGCTTTGCTCACTGAAACCCTTTAAGAAACCTCTGTGGACCCTGCCAGCTCCAAACAACAGGAAGCGAACCCAGGTAAACAGCCAGCGAACAATGAATTCAAACATCTTGCCAAAGACAACACAGCGGTGCACTGTCTCCACCTGTATGCCATCGAACTCGGCTGTCTTTTTCCCTCCAACATCTCTACACTTCATTTATACAACCAGAATATCTCCCAAAGCTGCTGTTGGAGAGCAGAAAAAGATATCACAAAGTGGGTGTTGGGTTTTCTCACATCTGGCTGCATTTATAGAATAATGGTCACAATAGTAAAGATGGAAATGTGCTCTCAGGTGGGCTATCATGTGTTCCACAATTGGTTCATATCAAGGTCAGTGCTAGTTAGATTAATGGGACAGTTGGTGATGTCTTAGGCAGAATGATCTCCTCATGAGGTACATCAGTGTGAATCGTTTTCTTTTTATTACTGTCACAGTGCAACAGTGACACATGGGCTCTATGGAAACAAGTGGGATGGAAAGTTAATCCATTGTGATTTCAAAGAGGTTGTTGTTAAGGATGCTAACTTTTTCAAGCATCTATTTAAATCCCTGACAGCCCTGTAACCAAGGGACTAAACCACGTCACTTATAATTTATCCTGTCCTTTTAGAAGACAAAAAATATCTATAACAAATTATAAATAAACAAAGGTTTTCAAAATTCCTTTCAAAATGTTTTGCATGACTAGTTTTGCTACAATTCTTTTTTTCACATTAAACTTTTACTTCACTAACACATGACTCAACAGTGTACAGTTATTCAACAGTGATTTGACAGGCACAGAGGTGACTGACAGACTAAAAAGACAAGAGAATTGAAAAGATTGCGGGTCAAGTTCCCAAAGGCAACAGAACAGCTTGGCAGAAGGAGAAGAGAAGTCTTCGCTGCTTTGTATCTCCTCTTGTGTTCTCAGAAAGAGATACTGAGAACAGCAGAGAAGTAAACAACATGGAACAAATGCTGTTTCTTCCTCATTCAGTTTCAAACTGTCACAATACGGGTACATATGATTTAAGGCCGAATGAGGAAAAATAACCTAGTGGGAGCAAAGAGAGGATGTGTACTCATACAACCTGACTGAATTGTGAAAAACTAAATACACTGAAGTCAAAACCAATAAAAGTCAGCATAGAAGTTTTGTGATTGAGAAGGCAGTGCGATTGACATCTTATTTATTCTTGAGATTTGTCTTGCTATTAGTTATGAAAACAGCAACATTTTCACTATATAATTATTCAAAGATGATGACTGGAATGTTTTGAATTAATTGCTTAGTGGATTTCAGTTTTTTTTCCAATACCAGTGCAAGGTCAAGAGAAAATGCTCATAATTCACAATAGTAAAGCGAGTTCATTTCCTACTTCAGAGTTCCATCATATTCAACAAGCTCTCCTATATATGTTGTTAATTGTTAACACCACCGCAGATGTCCTTCTGTTCATTTACACTGCATAAAGCTGTCTTACAATATGGCAGTCAGCCAATATGCTCTTTGGGTTGTGACTGTCTGGAAAATGACTGTTTCTCAATTGTGCTAGTTGTATTGTCACTGATCCCTCTCTGTGGAGTGGATGTGAAAAGAAGAGGCCGATTTCCCAAAGCTATAAATGAATGAGAAGCTTTTTAACCAACAGGGAGCTGGTGCCAGCGTCAAACCGGTATTTTATTGTATAGAACATTACATCAATCTACTTTGGGTACTTAAAACACTTAAGTCTCATAAACAGAGCAGTTAGCCTCAACAAGCACCATCTCCTTTACAAAACAAACAAAAAAAAACAGTCCTAACTTACATTTATACTCTTCATAGACGTTTACAATTGGCACATCTCTACAAACAGATGGCAAGATGTTAATTAGAAAGTATCTAAAGTTAAATGAAAAGTTATCAATGTTCTGTTTCAACATTAATTGCAAGTTCATGAAGCGGAGTCTGCATTAGTGTATATTCAGATATAAAAACAAATTCTTGGTTGTTTATCTCAGAAGTTCCTGCTGAACTTGTTAAGTGTGAAGAGAGAGAGAAAAAAAATATTTTTTCCCCCCATTAACAGATGCTGGAAATGCTGTTAAGAGCCAAAGTTCTCCTCACAGCTTGTCTAGCAGCTGGATCTCCCTAAGCCCAGCTGAGTCACAGGAGAAAGCATACGGAACAAAGGGAGAAGAAGAAGTTGGGAGGAGAAGGAGGAAGAGGAAAGGGAGAAGAGGTATAAAAGAGCCAGCATTGCTCCATCTATAATTGAGGTGAATAACACCTGTTAGCTCTGAGACACAACAAAAGTTTCTATCGAATTACATCTAAATGAATCAGTGAGACAAAGATCAGCAGTTTATTTTACATTGCATACACCATCAGCTTGTGAGTGGGTGATGTAGAAAGTAACAAAATTAACTACAGTTCTCAGTTTTGTGGTTTTAATATCATTATGCCGTCAAATAGAGAGTGAGAGACTAATTTAATGGAAATTCTTTCAAGCCTAGGAGTAAAAATTGAAGTGCTGCAGGGAACAGAGCCGGAGGCTATTGGGGTCAAGCTAGCACTGTTAGCATTATGCCACAGCAGTTCCAGAATAGTTTAAATGCCTTTGAAAATCAATGGTTTTAGCTTTCTGGTAATGAGCTATGAGGACATTAGCATATACGCTGAGTCTGGAAATCTTGTTCTTGTTCCAAAACATATGTGGCCGATTGAACAGCTGGTATAGCACCACCAAAAGTGGCAATATCTCTCCGGAGTATTTGGATTCATTATATTTTAACAACAAATCAGCCATTGCTCTGTTTCATGAGTTCCTGTAAGGAAAATTTCAAATTTTATAACTGTCAATAGTCTTTAGAAAGATTAATTTAGAAGTACCCATATTCAAATGTATTTGTTACACTTATCTACCTGGTTCTACTTCAGTACACTCCTAAGGTTAGTATTAAAGGGATATTTCACCCAAAAATGTTTTTTTTTTTCATCATTTATTAACCCTCATGTTGTCCATACAATGAAAATCAGTGGTATGTAGTGTTGTTTTGGACCCCACTGACTTTCACTGTGTAGACAAAAACAGTTGAAACATTCTTCAAAATATCTCTCTCTTTTTTCCGTTTTAAAGAAGGCTGCTTATAATTTACAGCTTATCATTTAATGAAATTGACAGACTATTGGCTAATCTTCAACATGTTTGCCATCAAACATTCATTTTGCATTGATCTATTTTTAGAGTTTAAACCCAAAAATGCTGTTTTGTTAGAGACGTCAAGGACAATTTTGCGACAGAGAGGTAACTGTCGCACAACTCTGACAAATTTTCAATTGCATTAAGATTGTGATGTGATTGGTTATCAAGGCACACATGATCCAAGCTAGCTATTACACACTCTCCTATGGTAGAACCGCAAATGTTGGAATCTCCCAATAATAAGACCATCTCTGGCACAGCTATCCACTGTAACAGATATTTGTAACAGATTACCACAGTAAATTCCACTCACTTAAGGAGGCTCCAAAGTTGCAAAAATATAGAAAACTATATACATTTGCTTTAAGATATTGCAACGTCAATGCATCACAGAATTCTTACAATTATGGAAAAACTAAAACTACACTGAACAAAATTATAAATGCAACACTTTTGTTTTTGCCCCCATTTTTCATGAGCTGAACTCAAAGATCTAAGACTTTTTCTATATACACAAAAGGCCTATTTCTCGCAAATATTGTTCACAAATCTGTCTAAATCTGTGTTAGTGAACACTTCTCCTTTGCCGAGATAATCCATCCACCTCACAGGTGTGGCATATCAAGATGCTGATTAGACAGCATGATTATTGCACAGGTGTGCCTTAGGCTGGCCACAATAAAAGGCCACTCTACAATGTGCAGTTTTACTGTATTGGGGGGGGTCCGAAAACTAGTCAGTATCTGGTGTGATCACCATTGCCTCACGCAGTGCAACACATCTCCTTCGCATAGAGTTGATTTTAAAAACTAAAAACCATTCATTTTGGGGGGGGGGGGGAATGCAAACTTTTGAGAACTGGTTTCAAAGTTCAAGTATTTGAAAAGATACATTACCATCTCTCTGTAAACCACAAAAATGTGAATTTGTGGAAACAGTGATGTCATGCACAATGTATTACTTGTTCAGTCTATAGGTATGCGTCGAGGCTATGTTTCTATACAAATTGACATCGCCAACTACTGGACTGGCATGCAAAATACAGCTTTTCTAGTCGTTTTCGCAGACTTTTCCATTTTTATTACATAGTTGTCATGTAAATGTCCCCTTAGTATTTTTTTGAAGCCCTGGCTGGCAATTATTGAGTAAAAAGCTAAAAAAAAAAAAGCTTTGTCATAGAACAGTGTCTGTTCACATGATTTCATATCACAGTACCTTATGTCAGTCCTCATCCTCAATAACAAACAATATCCCCAGGTCCCACCCAGTTAATATACTGTAAGTGTTATAGCATTGCATCTAGTGAAACCTCAATTTTCTGTCATTTTATCATAGCAGCTGAAAGCCATCATATATTAAGCTGACAAGAGGCAGCAGGCAATGCTCTCACCATTAAAATAAGTTGGAATCATCTTGGAATAATTCAGTTGTCAGAAATTACTGCAGGCGTAGAGATGGAAAAAGCACTGTGCTGTGGTCTCATCAGACATGATGCTGCGCTCACTTATTAAAAGTGCAACGGAGTCCTGGAACGATGGTGGGGGAAGATTTGTGGATTAATGTACAATTTAGAGCCCTACCTCCGTAGCACTTTGAATTATTCAGATCTCTCAGCCGAGGGGGCTGTCTATGCATACAGAGTAATGAAGCTGGGACGCTGTGGAGAACGTTCAGGGGAAGTTAGGTTTTCATAAGGATTCCTGAGGAAATTAGGCCATTGTGATATGGGAACATCATGAGCCCAATGCAGGAAACATCCGATTACATTACTATTTTGAAGTCAAGAAGTGGTAAATTTGGGTTGCTTTCGAAAGCCTTATTTTTGGATCCATCATCTCTGAAGTATTTGTGCCAGAAATATGACGCTTTGCTTTGCACTGCATGTGTGCTGTGTACCTGTAATAAGAGTGGAAAATGTATCCCTAGAATGTGCATCCCACAGTTTTTATGATATTATACAAAAAGGCTATTTTCTCCACATGAGGTATAATTTTACCAGTACCAGTAAGATGCTCCATTCAGCTGCCTAGCGGGAACCATCGATGTCACAACAATGTTGTTTGAGGTTCTACATACAGTCCATTCTGGGCTGTGATCATGTGTCCTGGACCTTTAATATTCAATTGCCTGAGCTGAATTTTTTTTTAAGACTCCTCAGGGTTTAAATGATGATATTTACAGTAGATTTTTGGCTAGTGCTTGCCACATTTTCACAGTAATTTTTACACTATTGTCATACAATTTATTACTTTACAACTAGATTATTATAGTTAACAAACTAAACAATATACAATATAAAACAAAATAATAATGTCGAAAATGCTGATATAACTCATATAACTGCAACTTACTTTAGTTCAACTAAAATTATAAATGACTTCCCAAAGAAACATTTCTCACTTTCATTTAGTTTAACTTAACGTAATAAGATAATTAAGACTAAATCTGAAATAAAACATAAAAAACTATATAGTTATTTAAAAAAAACTAATAAAAATACTACAACTTTAACAAACAGAAAAAAAATGAAAATATAAAAATAAAAACTATTTCAAACTATTAATAAAAGCTACAATAGTGTCTAATTGATAATAATTCATGGCTTTATAATTCATTAAATAGCAACTATATAATTTACATAAATAATTGTAAAGTACTAAACAGCTCAGTTCACCACAATCACACATATATGTGACCCTGGACCACAAAACCAGTCATAAGGGTCAATTTCTTGAAATTGAGACTAAAAAAGCAGAATAAATAAGATTTCCATTGATGTATGGTTTGTTAGGATAGGACAATATTTGGCTGAGATGCAACTATTTGAAAATCTGGAATCTGAGGGTGCAAAAAAAAAATCAAAATATTGAGAAAACTGCCTTTAAAGTTGTCCAAATGAAGTTCTTAGCAATGCATATTACTAATCAAAAATTAAGTTTTGATATATTAACGGTAAGAAATTTACCAAATATCTTCATGGAACATCTTTACTTAATATCCTAATGATTTTTGGCATAAAAGAAAAATCGATAATTTTGACCCATACAATGTATTGTTGGCTATTGCTACAAATATACCCGTGCTACTTATGACTATGTTCTTTTCTGTAAAAATAAATAAATAAATAATTATAAATACCAATCTGAATACAGTATTTTTTGTTACATATACCATTATTAGCTCTTAAGCAGTAAAAGAACATAACCTAATCATTCAAACCCCACAGGAGTAACAGAGTTAATTAGATCTAGCCAGTGTGTTAAATGTAGTTATGGGAAAGTGTCCATTATCCCATTAATTCAATGGCTGTGACTGGACTTAAAAGAAAGTTTATCCAGAGTGTAAATGCTCCTTATGTAATATAGTTAGTTTTTTTTCCCCTTTCATTCTAAAGAACGATTTATTTCATTGTTATCCCAATAATAGTCCCTGTTTTCTGGTTATTGACTTCACATGGGCCGGTGGTCTCCTAAGGTGTAGATGGAGAGATATTGTAAAAGAAGGGCGTATGAAAGCGCCCCTGTGCTTATGATAATGTCACCCACTCAATTGCAGCACTGACCTTCGGCTGTCCAGAGAGAAAGAGAATAAAAAGATAAAACAAAGCAAAGAAAAAACACCTCTCTATCAAAGTCTCATAAAAGCACCCTTGGGCAGAGGTGCTGCTGGCACAAGCATCTTTGAGCTGACCGGAGATCATTTTTACAGCAGGGCTTCACCCCACACAGAGACTGAGGAGTGAGATGGATTTTTCATGTCTCAGCGCTCTCTGTATGTGCTTGGCATCATCCAGCAAACCCGTGTGCCATCTTAATTACGCTTGCTTGCTGGGAAACAGATAGCATGGTGTATGATTAACAACTAAATGCAATGCATGGCAGTTTGCTTGCATGAAAATTAACGTAGTTACACACAGTCTTCTTAAGTGCCAAGCGCTGTTCTGCACATAATTAAGTATGCATGATATGTATTAAGTCCACATATAAATGGCAAGTAAAAAAAATTCAGACAGTTAAAGGGTGACTTGTTTTTCAAACAGCCTTTCTCGAACCATCTCTGCACATTAAAATGTGAGAGAAATACTATTGTAACATTTAAAAAAAAAAAAACATGCATCTCCTCTGAAGGAGCCCAAAATGAAAATTTAGTCATTATTTGGTCACCTTCAGGTCATTCCGAACCTGAATGCTGTTTTTAAATAAACACATTAAAAAAAAGTAACGAAATTTAAGTAAATGAAACAAAATGTAATGGAAATAAATTAAATAGAATTGTATGAAAAAAATGAAATTTAATTAAACAGTATTCAAATTTAAAATGAGATCAGGGAGAGTAACCAACAATTATATTAATTTATGAGGGCTAATTTAAGAGACTAGAGCAGAATTTCCCTGTAGTTTTAACATGTCCTGAAGGACCAAAACAAAGTGGGGCCCCAGAACACTTCTTTACACAGCATCATTGTGTCCCACTTACTCTCAGCTTTCACTGCCTTTCAGGAACATATTCTTATTCTTGGGAGAAGAGAGCGTCAGTTCATCTCTGTCAGTTCAGCACCTCTCCAACCATAAGAAAGAAATCGCCAACACACACTACTCAGTATCCATCCTCTCTCATGCCATCATTTGTCTCCAATTATCATGCCATCATTTGTCTCCTCTCTCATTACACACACAGACAGATAGAAGCCCACAAGCAATACAAAACAGGTAATAAGTATTGCAATGTGGTTTATGTAAATGGAAGATACTTCAAGATGTGTACGGTTTGATTCTCTTTGTTTCACTGACAAAACAGACAAAAATCAATAGTCCACAATCTACAAGCAGGACGAGGCGTCATGTCAAATTTGAGCTCACACATAATTGAACTGTGTTTTGTTTTGATGAAACTTTTGTGACATGCTTTGTTTTCTTCCAATTAAAAGTAGAAGGAAAAAATGTTATAGCAAAACTGTTTTTGTTTAACAACTCTGCAAAGAAATATTCTACATATTGCATATAACTAAATTACTTGTTCAGCAACACAGACCACTTAGCATGTCTGTTGATGGTTTGGTACTTGTATGCATTATATAAATGCAGCAAATCCACAAAATATACCAAAAACAGAACTAGACCGAGCCTTATTTGCATCAGGTCTAAGAGCAAGTATGAGACAGAAAGAGCCACTGGGGAGTCAAAATACACACATTTTTCATACTGCAAATTAGGGATGGGCGATATGACCAAAACCTTATATGACGATATGAGTACTTTTATTTCAGGGTAACGATATCACAATGTAGTTATTTTTGCTTTAAATAAGGTCATTTGATAACATATAAATTTCATAATTCTTGTCGCCAGTGTCAATATCACAAAAAACGTATACTAGCCCAAATTGTAAAAAAAAAAAAAAAAAGAAGCTCACTGAAGACAAGTAAATAATCAGAGATTAAATAAGAAACTAATTACAAGCAATAGGACTAAAAAAGCTACAGTAGAACAAATAAATAAGAAATGGTACACTGTATAAAGTAATTCTTCACTGTGTAAATTATAGCCTACGTTTCTTCTTATTAAAGTTACAAAAGTGATTTAATCAAGAGCAGTGAGAGATCTTCTCTTTTTTGTTGTTTGATTACCATAAATGACAGACAGCAAGAATATTAGACTACTGTCACTTTAATAGCTGTCTGGATCCAATATACTGTTACACATGTGCGCCTCTTTGACACTGCGCGCATTTAGTGGAATTAGTTATTTTTCACTGCTGATTGCATTTCAACGGCTTAAAGTCACCTATTTTTAAACCACAATACTTAAATATGTGTGCAAATATGTTTTTGTGACCACGTAGCAATAGAGACAATAGTCGACAATTTCTGCCGGTTAATCAAGTCTACTGGTATATCGCCCATCCCTACTGAAAATGCACAGAGAGTGTAAGTGACTACAGACAACCAAGCTCTCATTTTTATGCTTCCACACATCAAAAGAAATTTGCCTTTCACGTCCCTGTTAGAGCTTTGCTTCCCTCGGTAATTACAGGATAACCCAATAATTAACTTGCGTGTGATGAGTCAGCATCAGGAAAAGACGCAGGAAGGAAAAAAAAAAGGAAATTGCATTCTTTAGTGAAGGTGTAATGCCTTATTTGCCCTATGATTTAAATCATAAAGCAAATTTGTATTTAATTACAGGCAATGTTCATGCATACCAATGCCGCACAGTCATTTGAACTCATTCAGCAGACTACCGCTCTCTCCCAGCGAGTCCGGAACAGAGTGATATCTCACAGAAAGTCTTTAAAGGTTAGACGAGGTTGAAATGACTCAATCTTTCACCTCATGGAGACCGCTAATACGTTTTGCGTCTATAGAGGAAATATCAAAGGGGAACCGGCAAATCATTTAACTCCAAGTGATCGGTATTTCATGTCTATTGACAATCAGCGGCCATTATGAAGGCATAAAGTGCAAAGTTATTACACGAGAAGAAGTGTTCTCGATTAAGCCCAGCTCTCTGCCAGCCATGAATAGGAATGACACCAGCATGAATATTTCATAGTCAGACTGCTGGGATTCTTGTCCATGTTTCTGCTGGGCTTTTGGGCTGAGGAGGACTCACTATAGATTTGCATAATGGGGTTGATACATGATGTATGAAGTCCAGACACCACGCTAAAGTATTTTGACTGGTATGCAGTCCATGTGTGTATGTGGAAGAGTTAGCTAGAGACTTAGATATCAGTTAAAACAGCGTGGATTAAGCACTTTTCTACTTTTTGCTACACACACTCATTAAATTAGCTCTCTAAATGGGGACACTGCATAAACTTTGATTGTTTTTAATATAAAGTTAGTTATACATACTATAAATTAACCCAAACCCACGCCAGATATTTTTAGCTAATCTCTCAATATTGTGAAGGAGAAGCAAGCAATGCCGTTCTTTATGTATTTCTTACTGTTTAATTAACCAAACTAAATGTATTCTCTTTGTCAGGAGACTATATATGTAATCTTCATGTGAAGAGAAAACTATCACAAACAAAGAATTTCAGTTGTGTTCACAATTTAATTTAATGTGAAGAAAACCCATCAAATGTTTGGAAACACTGTTCGCAACTGAATTAAGTTCAGCCAAAGTAGTATTTTTGGAGTGTAAAGTAGTCTTTGCATGACCATAGATCAGATTTTAGACAGATTATTTACTTATGTCATATAGATGTCAAGAAGTTTTATAATTTGGGTGAATATTTTCGTTTCAGCATTTTGGCAACATTTTTGTTGTTCTCAAGGGCCATAGGAGTACCACGCTACAACATCATGTGCCAAGTTAAAACCAAACTGGCCACTGGCCACTCACTCTCATACTATCATATTTATCTCTCTAACAAATCCCACAGAGCCTTTACACCAGAGCACTCTCTCAGCCGAGGTATCAGAGCTCACTATGAGCTTATCTGACTCTAATCTATCTTGGCAATGTAAATGTAGCTGAGTACTTAAGAGTTACCTAATGTAACCTTCACTGCTCTTCTCTCATGTCCACTCACGCTCTCTCTCATTCTCTGACAACCTTGCTGATAACGCAGTTAAATTAAAAATCCATTCTTAGACAAATGCCTAACTTTGCTGTGCATGCATTGCCAGACTGGTCTCATGTTTATACGTAGGTATTAATACGTAACATTTACAAGAACAAAACGTACATTTTTGTACGTTTTTATTGATGCTAAAACGTACAATTTAGACGTATTTCAACATTTAAAACGTACAAATCGATACGTATTTTTAGCTTAAAAAACGTAAAAATATTTACGTATCTTTTATATCATTAAGATATTCGTATCAATGCATTTTTATCATTTTTTCAATAAGCGATTTCGATTTTTAGACCCCTTAACCTACCCCCAAACCTAAACCTACCCATTTTACAGCGAATATGCATTTTTATCATTTTATTAATAAGCAATTTAGATTTTAGACCCCTTAACCTACCCCCAAACCTAAACCTACCCATTTTATAGCGAATATGCATTTTTATCATTTTATTAATAAGCAATTTAGATTTTAGACCCCTTAACCTACCCCAAAACCTAAACCTACCCATTTTATAGCGAGTATGCATTTTTATCATTTTATTAATAAGCAATTTAGATTTTAGACCCCTTAACCTACCCCCAAACCTAAACCTACCCATTTTATAGCGAATGTAAAAGGATATAAAACGCAATTGACCGAAATATGCAGGAAAACAACCATTTTAGTAACAATATAGCATTAAAAATGTTTTTATAGTCACTAATCCCACTCCTACATCTAAACCTAAACATAGCTATTACTGTACAGTATAAGAAAAACATGACAGACAGATAAATGCGATTACAATAATTTATTTATTGCAAAAATGTCAAAAACACTACCAAAGTAATCCAAATGACGATGCGTTGCAGCCGCAGTCCTCTCTGGCGGAATACAGCAGGTTTGTGTGAGGTGCAGAGCAGAATTTATGTTGTTATTCGCTGAAAATATTATCCAGATTGGATCCTCTCGCTCTCAGTGAACTAGTGAAGGCGCGCGCGTGCTAGCAGTCGCATCATTCAAACACACACCTCACCAGAAACACGGCATGTCGCGATCTGTGACGAATGCAGGCGAGAGCCAATGAGCGTTCGATTTTCCTGCCGTAAAACCTGTCGTATGAAGCGGCAACATTTGAATTTGTAACGAGCGCGTCAGTCAGCGCGGGCTTTTCTGTTACGGTCGCTGGACTCGCGGCTCGGGATGGAGATGAAGATCGCCGAATAAAGACTTGGATTTGGGTCTGTTTCTCGCAGTCGTATGGATTAATTCTGAAGATCTGGATTACAGCGCACGAATAAAATTGTTTCATTTCGTAATTATGTTGCGGTTTTGGTGTTTTTTTATAGTTCTATTGTCGGTCACAGCATGTCGGAGAAAACGCTTTTTGTGGCCCATGGCAAACATGACAAGTAAAGTTTAAACGATTTCAAATGTTATTTATTTTAAGGTTTAAAGTGAAGTCTTGTTTAACATTATGCCTATTATTGGAAACGAGCTGGCAGCAGAAATTACACAACAAAACGAAATGTTATCATTTCATATTAGGTAAACAATTTAATGATAACTGCAACAAATTGATATGACAACTAAAAACAACTAATAATAAAATTAATGCCGCGATTTCAATATTCGTAAGGATTCATTTTTTTTTAGATGTCGATACGTCAGTTTTGTACGTTTAAATGCTGAAAATACGTAAGTATTTGTACGTTTAGATGCTGGAAATACGTCTATATTGTACGTTTTAGTGCCTGTAAAAACGTAAGTAAATGTACGTTTTATAGAACCACATTTTACGTAAAATACATACGAATTATCATGAGATCACGTTGGCATTGCATATCTAGTATGTTTAAAAAAAAATGAACAGCACATTTTCCAGGTCATTTCACATGTTTTGAGAAACCAATCATCTGTAACATCTGTATTCTCAATCAAGATGAATCAACACAGAGACCATCCCACTCTATATAAAGATTATTCAGACCCGTCAACACTTGCACATTTTTTTTAGGAAGCTATTTTTTAATTCCACACATAAACTACAGCAAAAAGCTCTGCAAACAGCAAAACAAAAGAGTCAGCCCAGACTTTTTAGCTACTATATTCAAAAAGCAGTTTGTCAAATGAGTGGTATGTCTATGTAGTATTCGAAAAAAGCAGACCAAAACAGGTTACACCTTAACCTATGAAGCCAAGAACAAGAAATTACTGTATTTGTAAATGGCCAGAAACAGCAATGTAGCTGTAAATCAAAAGACAATGCCAACATGCCAGCGTGTGTTCAGATTGTAGTTAAACATAGAAAAAAAATGGAGTAGAAACAACTTTTAATCAGTAATTGCTAGTAACAATTTCACAAACAATTACAAAGAAATGGCAAGAAACACACTGAATTAAATCAGAAATTTTGAAAAAAATAGTGTTTTATTGTAAAACATACTCCAATTTACAACTTCCAAAAATATTTTACAGTGTACTCCACAATATAATATAATACAACATAATATAATCAAATATAATATAATATATTAATTTACTTATTAGAGCATAGGCTTTTAAAAGTAGAGAAAGTAAAGTCTACTACAAACTCTGAAAGTACGTCAAGTCAAAGTTACTCTGAAGTTGCTTAAAGCACCTTTATTCTATGTATTGTCATTAATAAGAAGTATTCAAATAAGTCTATTTGCGTTTCAAGTATCTTTTGCACTTATTTATTTGTATTCTTCATGTATTGTCCTTTTATTCTCATGCTGCTGCTGTATAGTAAATAAAGAGCAGTTCTGCTTTCTCATTTTTAATGTTGTTTCTACCACAACAGTCCTGGATGTGCTTTAAATGGAGCAGACAAGGAGCTGAGGGTGTGCTCAGGGTTTGTCACCCAGCAGTTGTTCAGAAAGCAAATGAAAGACCATTTCAATTTATTACAGTCTAAAAGTGAATCATTTTGACCCTCTGGGGAAAGAGTTTGTTTACTCAAACACAAAGAGTGAAAAAATAGCTAGTCATGTCTGCTTTCATAAAAATACAATTTCATACGCTGAAGTGTAAAGCAGCTTTAAAGACATTTTGTCTGGAGATTATTATTGCTATTCTTACTTCAAAAACACCAAAGGACCAGGTGCTGCTCTGAACAACAAATCTTACATGTTGTCTTGACAGCCAGGCCAAGGGTTAGCCAGACACTAATGAGAGGACATGGCATTGGATTCATAGCACTAAAATATATATATATATATATATATATATATATATACATATAGCTTAGAGTTTGAGATGAATTAATTCATGTGAATTGGAAGAAAGAAGAGAACTTGAAGGGCATCAGGTGGTTGACACACCAGACTGCCTTGGGCAAATGACCAAATCAATAATTGATCAGCTCTTGATCTGTCAATCATAGCAGAAACCTGTGGTTAATGTCACAGTCAAGTTAGGCTGCTGGATTACATGGATCAAAACCAAATCCAACCCATCAATGAATTTTATCCAGCCCTCCAATTGATCTAGATGAGATCACAGTGATGTCTCTCATAGTGATGTCTCTCATATCAGAGCACTTTCAAAAAGCAATCAGCAGTCTACAATTAGCGGTTTGTGGTACATTCGGACTCAGACACAGTTTAGATACCCTAGTTTTCCAAACACAAACCAACATAAGTACACATACACAAATCTAGAATGATGAGTGACAGAAACTGATTCAGTGACATGTCAGCCAATGCAAAACATTGCTGTCTTACTCTAGAAAACAACAACAACTGAACCTCTAAGGAGGAATGAAGTATTTTCTCGTATACTCCCTGCTTTAAATGTTAAACCGATATATCTGTTTTGTTTAATGCTTGTAGTTGTTGTAAAAAAAAAAGTGATTTAAAAAGCTAGCTTAAGGCTAAAAGGCTAAAATATGTAATATATTTTCATAATGTATTTTATGTTTAAAACAAATCAAATAAACCTATACAAAAATAAGAAGAAGAATATTGAGATAAGATTAAAAAAAAAGTAAAGTAAAAGAGATTAAAAGCAACTTATGGCAATTTCTAGCTACATGAAAAACAACAACATAATGTGGGCGTGTCCAGTGATGTGACAAATTGACATTATGCAAATTAGCAAACAACCAATGGGAGCGAATCAAATTCCCTTTCAAGGAAAGTCTGTTCGCTCTGTGGCCATATTTGCAATGCCTACAGGCAGCTACTTCGGGCATCTAAGACCAAGGGCCAGATTTACTAAACGGGGCAAATTAGCGTTAGAGCGCAATTCCATAAAAGCGCCGATGGGAGAGTAAAATTCTGCCTTTGATTTACTGACAATGCGCATATTAAAGAACACAGATGCAACCAGATCATTTCCATAATGACCAGTGCAATCTACAAAGAGCAGCACAAATTACCGCCTGCTTTAAAACATGCTTTTTTGGGTGTTAAATAATGGTACAAATACTAGTAATTTGACGAGCGCAAACGTTAGTAAATCACGTACCGTGATTCATTTTAATACCCTCCTTCCATAAATTTTGTGTCTGAAAGGGAAACTCCTACAAAAGCATATTCAATAAGGTCAGGCGCAAAAACAACTGTGTCCATGACTTTTCTGCGCTAATTCTTCACTGTGCATCTTTAGTAAATCCTGACAGTACTATTTTAATGCCAAAAGACGGTTTGCGCTGTCGCAAGCTGTTAGTAAATCTGGCTCCAAGTCATATCTACTTGAATAGAGAAATCTCAAAAACTGCTTGCCACATTCACATTTAAATACCATGTTTCAAATCAGCAACAAAATCTGACATGAACAGTGACTGGCGATTGGCACTTTTATTTCGAAGCCGGGACTTATCCTGCCATATTTCATCTTGCACTTTCTCCCATTCATAGTAATATCAGTGAATTGTCTTGGTATATCTGTAGTCTTTAAGTCAAGTCAGTGAAGCACATGATTCGCTGCCTGTGGGATAGCAGTTGAATGTAACTTATAATTATAAAAATATATAATACATATAGTAAAACTTACAGTAAAATCAAACATAAATCAACCAGATGAAATGTCTTAAAGAGATCCTCATGAATACAGTTAAATGTTTGTATAAAAGACTATTCTGAAGCCCTGACAGAAGTAAGTGCTCTGCCTCAGTCAGGGTTTAACTGATCAGTCACATAATGCAGACCCTCTGTGTGTGTCTGGTCCTTGTTCATGAAGATGAAGAAGGGGAGATTTGAGGAAATGGGACGGCTCGTTAGAGCTTTATTGTGTCTCTTGGGAAAGGAAAAACCCATTGTCGGTGTCTCGCTGTGTTGGTCACTAAGATCCCCTGCTGCAATAGTTAGTCGATAAACATTCAATTAAACTTTGATGCTATGTTGTTGTTGTCCCGCTGTCAGCTCAGCTTATTCAAATGATTTTTTTTTTCCCATGCCCACGGAAAGGATATTGATATATGTGGATACTTATCTTCAATTTCATGTTGATAAGACACAAAACAGGCCAATAATAAAAAATGTGCACACACAAAAACAACAACAACTTGAGTCTAGAGGTTCTCCAAGGTTACAAGACCACTGAAGAACATCTTCTGCATGACAAACACACATAGTGAAATGCTCAGTGAATAATTTCAAAATCGTTTTCTTAATCAGTTTTTTTGCTGACAATTCAGCTTTGCCATCAAAGGAATAAATTATATAAAAAATGTAAAACATATTAAAATAGAAAACAGTGTTTTAAATTGTAATAATATTTCACAATGTTATGGTTTTAGCCATATTTTTGATCAAATAAATGCAGCCTTGGTCTGCATAAGAGACTTCTTTTAAAAACAAACAAACAATAAATAAATAATCTTACCAACTCCAAACTTTTGAACAGATGTGTATCTTGAACGAGTGCTACAGTTGCCTGATTTTGAGTGGTAGTAAGAAATTTGTGAGGGTCCGAGTGGCCTGATCAACGTCCAGCTGTTTTTGGACATTCCCCTCCCTCTGCACCAATCAGACTGATGCAGTAATTATTGCTTGTATCTGTTGTTGTGGAGGCAGATAAAGCCCAATGTTTTGGGAGACACAGTAGAGAGAATGTTATTGAAGTAGCTGCTGACAGGCTGCTGCACACAGCTCCTCTCATCTCTTCTCAAATTCTTTCTTATGTGCTGCTTTTTCCTCCCTGTGGTAAACCCGGTAATATAATTTCACCCCTTTTGTCTCACCTTTTTGTTTATTTTGTTTTCTTGTTTTAGTGTAATTTGACTCCTTAGTGAGTGTCATGGTGTCATGACAACTTTCAGAACCAACTGTTTTGAATTTTGGATTTTTCTTTTATAATCAAACAGTTCATGCCACTGAGAGATGCAACTTAGCTTCACAATAAATATATTTTCTATGTATTACAAAGCATACATTTACTGTGAAATAAACATATGTCAAAAGCAAATAATGACTATTCTTTACTTCTGTAGGCTACATTCAGTATGTGATTTTGTTTCCTGCTTGCTGAGAAAAATAATCATATACAAGTGAATTCAAATAATAAACAGTCGACCTGGTCATGATTCCCTGGTCATAGCGCTCTAGTTCAAAGGTTCTTGCCACAACTGCAGATTAATAAAACGGAAAATTCAATATTTTTGAGAAGGTTCTCTTGGCTTTTCAAAAAGTCTTTTACACAGCAAACTACAGTAAATAAAAATGTTGTGATGATAAATTTCCCTAATATTTCCCTGAGTTCACCCTAAGATACCATAATTACAGTAGACAAAAGAAAATGCAAATGCATTGTGAATTTAAACTGATGTTTCTAATAATAAAACCACACTGAGATGTGAGATTAAATCTCATCTGGGTTCAATTAAAGAACAATGGGCATCACAAAGAAATGAAGCCTGAGGCAGGACAAATATTCAATATATGAAAATAATAAACAGAATGACAGCACATTCCTGTAAACTAGACACAACAGCACTGACAGTAATTCAGATTTAAGAAAGGAAAGGCAAAGTAATGACACTGTCTTGTTTATTCAGGCAAGAATGATGCAAATGAGAGCGCTCTAATAATAACAATGTATCATAATTATGTGCATTTTTAACCATTACAGACCTCAAGACTCAATATCTAATACGTAATTCTCAAAAGACAGTAAATATTTTTGTTTTTATATTGCCATCTTACACCAAAGAATTTTCTTTCAAAACTACACATTCTGCTTCTAGTGTTTGAAAAATAGAGGCACAAGAATAATATAGAGAGTCTCAGCTTAAATCTTGTTTGTCCTTTAGCAAATCGTAGAATTATAAATCAAAGCAAAGTGTGTGTGTTTGTAGTCAGGCACAAGGCAAATTTAAGCCACAGCACTAGTCTGCAACAATTCCTCTTCCAACAAGTCTTTCTGGGACTCTGCTGTTGGGTTTCTCTCGTCACACTCTACAGCTCAATTAGTCTCAATGGTCTCTAAGTCACAAGAAGTGCTTAAAACTGAATGCAGACTGTCACCACAAACTATTGCACAGAAAATACTTTCTCCTAAATGCCGTAAGCAAGTTATCGAATTCATAGTTTAGAACCATAATGATGATGAGCAATAAATTGTATAATAATAAAAATTCTAAATAATCCATGAGTTATCAAACAATGTAAAATAAATATTCATTCATAAATGAAGCATTTTTTTTAGTTCACATTGTTTGAGAACTCGTTGTGGGTTAATGGACTGATCAGAGTGTCCAAATAAATAAATCTTTCATCATTCTGAACTTTTTCATTATTCTGACTTGAAGCAGTCCTTTTTTTTTTACTTTACCACATCACTTATCAGATTCAGTTTTTATGTATTGCAATTGATGCTTATCTTTGCACTCCTCTTGGAAAACCCATGTTTCACATGACTGGTTGGGAGTCAGGCAGAATTACTAGCAGAATCTCTTCAAAGTAAGGCTCTGAAGGCAAACTAGTATCACTCGGTACTATGAATTCAGTCATGCCATGCGTGACTGACACATTACAGATTTTGGTGGTGCAATCTGGAGAGAGAGAGAGGAAGTGAAAGTCAGGCAGACCTAAAGAAAGAGGAGTGATAGAAAATGGAACGCTGTGTCGTCGCCTATTGGGATAGTGATCATAACTTCGCCTGCCGGCCATAAATTGTCTTTGGGACATCTAGTGTTATGGCATTGACTTTCACGTGACAGTTTCCTGCTGCTCACAGTGTCTACAATATATCATACGATGACATTTCGCCTGCAGGCAACACAGCATGAGTGTCCCCCATCACATTCAAAGAAGCACTTAGCTGCAGTGGTGTGGAGAGACAACTCACTTACTGATCAGAGTGCAGCACAAAACTGTACCGTACCTCCAAAAGAGCTGAGCTGACTTACCAGCTGTCAAACATGAACATTTAGTAAAATATGCATGGTTTTTGTCTTTATGAGTAAACTTCTGCATATAAATGTAAATAAATTATGAAAATAACTAATAGCAAAAACAATGGGATAAGATACAAAATCCATGCTAAAACCAAATAAACTTGCAATGTGCCAGGATAACAAACACACAAGGCAAAAATAATTTAATTTTACATTCCTTCTGATTTAATACTCAATTTTCATTACTAATTCTATTATGTGCATAACAAATCATGGGACATTTGCCAAGTGTAAAATAATAATAATAAAACTTTTGTTTTCTTAATTTTTACATACATCACAGTCTAGATGTTAATCTGGGTTGGCTCCCTCATAAAGAAAATAAAGAGTTAACTCTGACTCAAAAACCGAAGCAATTTTTGTATAATTCAACATAAACCTCCCTGTTGTATGTGATTCATTCTCAAACACTGAGCTGAGAATGACTGTCACAGTGACAGATGTTGGTATTTGAAGCTCTTGTGGGTGTGGGAGTGATTATTTGTCACAGAATTGCTCCACTCTGTCCTTTTTAGGTAGTTTTTGATTAATTTTTTAATTTAAAGTCTGTTTCTTTTGAAGCCCAGTTGGTACAATCTGGCAGACTAAATCT
Source organism: Tor tambroides (assembly GCA_021397915.2). Lineage (NCBI taxonomy): Eukaryota > Metazoa > Chordata > Actinopteri > Cypriniformes > Cyprinidae > Tor > Tor tambroides. Next base: position 9,348 of record JAFVLL020030809.1, on the reverse strand, counting down.
AGATGGTACCATTCAATATTATTGCTGTCTTCTTTATCACACCTGTCAGGGACAGTGTATTTAGTCTGTCTGATTTGTGGGCCATTGCAATGGACAGGACTGGAGTAGACATCATCCTTCTACAAATTTTCTCTCTGTCTCATCCCAAGTGTAGGTCATTCAATGAATTTAAATGCAGTTTTTACTCTTAATCATAATCCCCAGAACCGATCATGAAAATTCATGTCTGCTGCTCAAAACCTTTGTAGTGTTATATAAAGGTGTTCAAATTGAGATATACATTTAATAACCACACCACCCAATATCCACCCACTTGTTTTATTAAGGTCAGCTAACCTAACCATTACTATTTCATATGGCATCAAAAAGGGGAGAAATGGAACAGAAATTGAAATATTCTTTGTAAATATTTCACGCCAGTCTTTTGGTGTTGCATCTGTCAAAGCTCGAGTAAAATAAAACCGTAAAATAAAACAGAATATGGTATATAATAAACAGAACAAACAGGCCTTGTCCGTTGTTTTCTAAACCAGAACTAGTGAATCAATGAACTGTTCAACTGTTTTGGGAAAACGGTCTGAGCCGGTTCACTAATGGACAGCTTACTCGCTGAATCATCTGTGGTGTTTCTAACGCTGTAAACCAGGATATTGATAACAATAAAAAGAGCAGTGGATTAAGGGGATATTTACCGTAAATCCACCGAAACACCGCCTGCTAATCCATCCAATCTTGTGTCAGCGATGAAGATGGTCTCTAACAGCTTCAAATTCAACACTTCCGCGTGCACCCTGTGACGCTGACTGCAGGTAAACGCATCCCTACTAAAATATAATTATAATAAATAAATAAATAATTTAAAAAAAAAAAACGGTACGAAACACGATGACAGTCTCATAAAACACTATAATGTTCCCATGGCTTGACATTCAAGTTCCTATAGCAAGTTCAGCTATAGTAGTACACATAGTACAGGCCTCATGTGGCGGGTTTATGAATTACGTATAAATTTAACGTTTCCTCTCACTATTAAACAGATCCTATACAATTTTTTTTTTGTATCTTTATTGCATACTAGTTTTAATACAGTCACATAAAAATCTCAAATTCATTTATTTTGTTATTCTTTTATATTAAGAATTTTATTTTTTGGTTTTTCAATAGTGCAGTAAAATTCACAGCAGTTTTAGTCTATTGGTACCAATACCCACAGATCGTCAACTTGTTGATTTAGGCATGAAAAACAATTATATCTGTGTGAATGATTTGTATTTTATTCATTTCCACTAGTTTGACGTGATTTGCCCCCTACCAATGTAGCTAGTGTAGAACCAGGGCTGTTTTACTGGTGTTTTTTGTGTTTATGAGCTGTGTTTATTGTCTCAAAGATACCCAGGGGCATCGCTAATACTTTTTAGTAGGATAGGAGGCCCAGTAAAATTCTGCAGCATAAAATATTCATGGTAAATTCTTGTCTGACGATGGAGACTACTGTACTTGTCCTGAGAAACAGGGTTTCATTCATTGAATTAGATCTTTATGTAGAACCATGCTAGCTGTGCCATATCAGTGACATTGTATTGAAGTTTAGAAAGTCAAAGGTGAATGAATGTAGTGAGATAAATCCAGTTCTGTTAATGCGAACCATCAAAACAGGAGCTCTCAAAAATATTATTATTATTATTATTATTATTATGTTTCTGAAGTTCTGAGGTGCCATTCAAGTTTGTATAGTTTTCATATGTATACAATATTCAATAACATTTTCAATAGAAGTTCTTTAGAAGTTCTGTTTGTGCATTCTGTTCAGTCATACATGATTAGAAGTCGCAGGTGTAGCAAACAGCAGGCCTTCACACCTAGAGGTCGTCATTTAGCCAGCTGGGTCATCCACGTGCTCTGCTTCTTTAACCAGATTAGCGTGAGGACAGTAAGATTATCCAGCACAGGATACAAGGACCATAAATATCCCTGACTCATTACACCCAAAGTTCTGTCTCCAATGCCAGTCAGAAAAAAGCACAGTGGCAGGAGCACACAATCGCAGATGAGAAAAAAGATCAGGACTTGTAAGTGCTGCTGTGTTCATGTGTACCTGGTGGCGTTATTGATTATCCCTGGTCTTTTTCAAGAGCCTCCATTCAGAAAGTGATCAAAATGCAATAAATGTGATTAGTGAGCATAAAGTCGCAATGAATGGAAGTGTAGTGTGCCATACATCTGAGTGTAATGGATTATCAAAAAATTATCAGAAGGTCCAGTTATGACATTTTGATTAAACATTATGGGGCCAAAATAAGAAAGAGCTATAATATGCATTTAGAAATTAGATCTATCTATCTATCTATCTATCTATCTATCCATCCATCCATCTATCTATTTTTTGTATCCATTATTTAAAAGCTTTTGATAGTGCTACTGACCTTCTATTGATTCTACAACCTTTTTTTTTTTTTTTTTTTTTAAAAGCTTTTGATAGTGCTACTGACCTTCTATTGATTCTACAACCTTTTTTTAATTTTTTTTTTTGGCAAAGAAACAGTACGTCATCTTTCAAATTTATAATGTGGCTTTATCTGGTTATATCCATTAAGGCCAACTGAGCCTGGCCTTTTAAACCATGCAATGGAAATATAACACCTGAAAGACAATATGTCCTAAACCTTTGAAGGTATTATCAGACTGAGAAAGACAGTGCATTAGATGACTTGCAGATCCAAAACTGGATACAAATCCAAACATCACAAATTTTTCTAACACTAGGGTTATTAAGGCAGACAGAAACTCAATTTATTTACAGCTAGAACACTCATAAAACCTCTGATTGCTTTCCAGGATCTGCATAAACAGCAGACAAGAACAGCTTGTACTTTAAAAAAAAAAAGAAAAAAAGACTAAACAAAAGAAATAAAATATTCTTAGTATCTCACATCTTTTTTTTCAAAAGATTGAACCTTTATATGCATGAACTAGACAAAACCAAACTTTCTTTATTTTCAGGAAATAGCTTGTATTTTTACTTTTGCTCGTTAGCATGGTCTAAAAATCTTAATTCTGTTCTACTGTTCTTCTTTCTTTTTCTTTCTTTTTTTTCTTTTTTTGCTAAAAGATCAATCTCTTTGAATTTCCTTAACTAAAAGGACAAATCTGTCAGCGTGAGCATGTCACACCAATTTTTATTCGACTCTGGAGTTATTACTCTCATGGCATTTATGGCACAGATGCTTAAAAACAATTGTGTTTAGAATTTAGTACCCATATGCAAAGCACTTTGTGCTCTTGCCAAGCAATTGTATCCGAGATGATTGGTAATGCTAACAGATAACTTTCTCCGGGTATTATAGAGTGCTTCTTGATCCTAACTGACAGTGCTGGATCCTGGCATAGGTGATATAGTAGTTCTCTAGGGTGGCTACATTCTCGACAGTCAGCTTTTAGATGTGCACTCCGCATCTTATCACTCATCACAGCAGTTTCAAAGAATAGTATCCATTTCACTCACCCCACTTATTGAAAATAAACTGTGACCTACCGAGTAACATTGTCTGAGCAGCTTCCTGTGCTATACCTCTCAGACCCCTCTCACTTCAGCTGCTATCTGTCAGTATCATAGCAGGAATGTGATCTGTCCATGACGAAATGTTTCTTCCTGCTGTACGGTACAGGTCAAGTTAATCAAATCACAAAATAAAATGTGCCTTTGTTGCTTATGTTTATCAGCTGATAAACAGACACAATTTTACATTTCTGAGATTTCAGCTCCAGACTTATATCATTCATAGACACCAATGTTTAGGGCCCTTTGGAATCTGCTTTATTTTTTCCCAAATTCAGTTTTATGTTTTATTTTTTCCAAATTCCATTTTTTTTTTCATTTTAATTTTTCTAGATTCCTTTTTTATTATTATTTGAAATTTTCTAGAATCTGTTTTAATGGTTACATTAAATTTGATTAATTAAAAAGCATGTCTAATTAATTGAAATCTTGAAACTTGCACAGTTAAACAGCAGTTTATTAAAAGTTTAACAAAAATTACATTTTAATGCCTTACAAAAAATTTTTCTTCTTCAAATTTTGTTTATTTTTTACCAAATCAGGTATTCCGTTAATTTTCCCCCAGAAATACTGTGTTGTGTATTTACATTTTTCTGGTAAATAATTTCTGGTAAATAATTTGTTCTGGTAAATATTCCTTAAAAATAATGTATTAATATTAATTTTATTAGTAGTACTATTATTATCAATATATTCCTGTCATAGTTTCTTCAAGTTAAACCGAACTTTTATTTTGACAGGTTGTTGTGAAGACCTTTAAGTTTCTCTGTTTATATGATATGATGATATACAGACATGCAGAACATGCAGGTTTCATATTTAAATAGTATTTTTGCAGCTCAATATTCACACACGCTAGTCCATATCGCGTTTTGATTTAAGTGTACTGACTAACTTTTATATATTCATCCAAAATTTGGCAAGTTCCATGTCATTTCACATTATACAGTAAATTGCATTTTTATGACTGGATTCCGTGATTTTGTCCATGCTTTCCGGATCATGGAAATCATAGGGCCCTAAATGTTCCACCAAGCTATGTCATGTCATGTCATCAATATTTTATTTTATTAAATGATAATTTCATCTTTTATTCTTATTTTGTATTCTTAACAATTTCCCAGCAATATAGACACATATACAAAGTACTATAATATACCACAAAAAATAAGCTGTCTGATTGCCTGTGTGAAGTTTCGCAAATATTTGGTGCCATAACCTTATTTATCAGAGGTTACATGGGTCAAAACAATGAAAATAATACATTTATTTATTCATTTATTGATTGATTGATTGATTGATTGATTGATTGATTGATTGATTGATTGATTGATTGATTGGGCCGGTGAAAATTTTAGCAGGGCAAGTAAAAATTTGAACCACTGACTCAACCAGGCTAGTTCAAAAACTCCATAGTGTTGGGCCCTGACTAGCACTCCTTCTAGACACAATCTAACTAGATTACTTTTGCAGTAATCGCAGTGAGGGCCACTTATATGTATCAGTATCTAAACTATGACTCAATCTCATAGATTTAAGCCTATGAAAGACGTTTTCTTTCTGTACTGATATGGTTTACCAACAGAGAGCACTGCTTTTCTTAGATTAATGGAATTCTCTATGGTTCTTCTCTCTCCTTGAAAAGGCCTTATCGTGGGCAAACAGCTGGCCATGTATCAGTGGAGTGCAACACGTGCCTGCACACACAGAAGCGTGCGGCGCTCTCAGTCAGGACTGTAGTAAATCAACAGCACAGAGCTGTAATGGGCTCAGATTCACAGGCTCTCCTTCTGAGAGAACAGCACCACAGACACGCTGAAGAGACATTTTTAAGACAAACATATACTGAAAGGGTCTCTATAAGTAGATCATTTATTAATCCTTTCAGCCTCTGTTTTGCTTTTTCACTTTTGTGTGCGGTGTGAGCCAAGCTGTCTGAGAATTTATAGCACTTAGCTTAGATTTTTCACACAAAAGTGGAGGATATTAATTTTTGGTATGTAAAAACCTCTTGATGGAATGTTTCAGGTTACAAAGTTAAGCTTAGTCAGCAGCATTTATGCCTTAATGTTGATTACAACAAAAAATAATTCCAGCTAGTCTTTAGTTTAGTAAAAAAAAAATGGTATAAATCTGTCACTGGGGCGGTAAGGTAAAGCTAAAAGGTATCTTTATACGGTACATATTAGTACCCCAAAGGTACATATTAGAGTGTGAAGTATACATATTAAAACTTTTTTTGAAAGGATGCTACCTCAGTAAAAGTGCTGTACCTTTTTTAGTGAGGTCTCAATAAAAAACAATATGAGAGCCAGTAATGTTAATGCCTTGCAAACTTAAATGTTTGGTTTTCTGTAACGTATTCTACATTGTTGTTGCAAATTCAAATTATTTGTCACCAGATGTAAAATTATCTCATTGGCTAGCAAGGATTAAAAATCATCAGCAAGAAGCCTTGTGTTTTTATCAATGAAAGTTAAATTATAGCTGTATAATTTCCATCTCAGTGTATATTTTCTTTTTGTAAAGAAAAAAAATATTTAATTAGATGATTTTAATGCACATAAAATACATTGCTTAAAATCAAAATGGATTGTACATTTTTAAATTTAATTAAAAAATAAGGCATGAGTAAATTTTTTTTTTTAAATTGCCCCATTATGGATTTTTGAAAATTACCTTTCATGCAGCGTGTAACACAGCTCTAAGTGAATGAAAACATCCTGAAAAGTTTTAAATCTGAAAGTGCACCGTGTATAAAGTTATAATCTCTCAAAAGAAAGAGTCGACTCTGAATCACTGAAACGAGTCGTTTTTAAAACGAATCCCAAGCCGTTTCATGTTGACGTCAACATGAACCATTGGCATATTGCCCGCCCACTTGTTGCATGCGCAGACCTGGGAAATTTTGCGTTGGTCCAAATGAAAATGCAAATTAATTGTTTGCCACTAGGTGCCCCTTTTGGAGCGGTAAAAATAGCCGTTTCCCTGGTAAAGGCTGTACACAAAGCAGTACTGCGCTCACAAATGCTGCTTTATCAGGCATTACAGGCATGATGAAATGAAAATGAAATCGACCAATCGGACCAGTCACCGCAGATTAGCAAAAGAGAAAAATGAATCGTTGATCGAATCGTTTGGGAGTCGTTGAGCAAATAAGGTAAAAAATAAATGCATATTATAAGACACTGAAAGTGTTGTTTGACATTGCATGCATGTCAACCTGTTGTTGGGGACTCCCAAAACCAAAATATGAACCTTTCATAACCCACAATAGGGGCACTTTAAGATCATGCAAAAAATGCTGAGTAAAGTACCTGTAAATGAGAAGGACAGTAATATTATTTACATGGTGCTTGACAGTCTTCCTCTTCTGTAAGCTGAGCAGGAATATGGGCTTTGGAAATGGAAAAGCAGTGTAACAGGAGAGAGCGTGATGAGAGAGGTACGGGCTGCTGACGGAGTGGAAGTTGTTGCCGGACATGTGGGAGGAGTCATTGTTTTTGCCTTGGCAGACATACAGTACACAGGAAGAATCAACAAACACAACACCTCAAGCACCACACCTTTCCTAAATGAATCTGTCAGGAGAGAGATGAAGATGAATGCTCTTTATTTTAGCAATACAACAACATTAGCCTCAACTACTTATATGCAGTGAATATGCAGTTTAGCTGACAATGTTTAGGGATGAACAGTTTTTGCATCCCAGCTGAGAAAAACAGCTTAAACCATTCTAACTTGTCCCGGTCTGGATAAAGGTGGTCATACTGGGCTATTTTGATTGGGTTTTTGGGAATTTGTCAGCTGGTCAGGATATATATGACTGTCCTCTACATAATGCAAAAGCAGGAAAATCTCTGAATCTCTAACTTGCTCTTTTATTTTATTCTAAATGTTCATAGGGATGGATGGTGTCAAACAGATTTCCAGCCACAGGCTAGGCAGTCGCTTAGGTCGGCATGGGGCATTTCTTACACAGCCTGCAAGAAATGCATTTCACTTCCTCACAGCAGTTTCATAAGGTTGTGCCCACTCTGTTACGCTCACCCTTTTCATTGAAAATGAGTTGTGACCTATCGGGTAACATTTTTCCGTCCAGCTCCCTGTTATACTTGTCCACCCCCTCTTACTTGTGCTATCTGTCAGCATTTAAAAAATAGGGTAAGCGGTCTGCTCCTGACAAGTCTCTTTGCTGTTAGAACTCTGTACTATACTGTTATAACTCACAATAATAATGTCTGTGCTGCTAATACTGTATTTGTTATATTAAAAAAGAGAAAGATTTAAACGTCATACTTTGCTCACTCCATAACAACAAGCTCATCATGTGACATGATTTGTATTTTTTCCATAGCATACTTTAAAGGGCACCTACTATGCAAAATCCACTTTTACATGGTGTTTGGACATAAATGTGTGTTGGCAGTGTGTGAACACAACCACCCTACAATAATAAAAACCCACCCACTCCTCATTTTTTAATCCCCTTTAAACCAAGTCAGTCTCACTAGACAAGCCATTTTGATTCTCACCGCAATGTGACGTCACATTTCGGAGGGCTGGGCCATGGGGGTTGATTGACAGCTCTGCATTGCTATAGTTTCCGCCCTCAGCGGTTACGCTGTCCTCCATTTTCTCTGCGCTCGAGCAGCTGTAATGTCAACAATGTCTCGCAAGCAATCCTGATGATTGTTTGGATGTAAGACTGAACATAAGAGTCTTCATTTTCTCCCAACATCTGAGCTGCTGAGGACACAGTGGATTACTTTCATTTTTCAAGGTAATGCGCCTCAAAATCAACCTAAATCACTCCAGACTCCTTTGTGAGTGTCATATCGTTATAGTGCTTAGTGTTTCAACCGTATTTGTGTGCGTACATTAAGTATTTTTTAACTGATCAGCGCCGTGCTTAGCGAGATTAGTTCGCACCGTTCATAGCGCTAGATTCGTTCGGTAGCGCGGCTCGGTCCATTGATCCGCACCAGTGTCCCACTTTCAGTGGATTTAACTTCCCATATGTTTGGCTGAACACCAGTTCTCTCGCTCTCAGTTATGTTGGTTCTATGGGTTGTTTATTGCTGTAGATATGCAATGCAGAGAGACGTATACACGACGCCCTCTTCTGGAGACTGGGCGGGAATATGCAGCTCATTTGCATTTAAAGCGATACACTCCAAATTAGAGGTGTCGCAATATACCGGTATTGACGATAATCGTGATATTCAAACCATGAAATATCGACATTGAGTTAATTTAGTGTGTGATGATATACCGTTATTGGCAATAACCACAATATTTAAAATGAACAGGACTTTTATGATAACACAAGACGTAAATACTCCAGCGCCAGTAATTAGGTGGCAGTATTGCTCCTTAACATTTACACCTACTGTCAAACAAGAGGAAGACGCAGCTCACGCAGCTACTCCGAGAAGAGCCATGTTCATCAGAGGCTGCATCCGAAAACTGAAAAATGCTGCCTTCGGAGGCAGCATTCCAAGGTAGGAAAGCATCAAGGCATGTCCGAATCCAAAGTTAGCTTCACTTCCTGTCTCATGAGATACCTTCATCTGATCGATTTTGGAAGGCAGCATAGATGTATCCTTCGCTGCTTTTGATATCCCACAATCCTATGTGTTCCATTCCGTGACAGTTGAGCTAAAAAATAAAGATGGCGTCTGAAAGTGGCGTTTGGTGGTTAGTTTGTGTGTAAATGTATATTTCTGATTAACTTTTTGCACTTTTGATGTTATTTCTAGCAAGAAATTAGTATTATAGTAATTAAATAT
>JAFVLL020030808.1:0-21158 GCA_021397915.2 Tor tambroides | reverse complement strand
ACATAAAGTACTATTTTGGTTTGTTCTTTTCGTTGGCCCCGAATAAGATAAACTAAATCGTTACAGATATACTGTTATAACACATCGCGGGACGATTGTTAATAAAGTATAAATCGGACGTTTTGATTAATATCAATTAATCATATCAAATCAACCCTATAATTTAATATTTGAATTCCCTAAGCTAAAATTTCATAATAAAAGCTTAACCAGAGCTAAAATTCCTTTATAGTTTTACACCTTTAAAGTCAACTTTTATTTGCATGTTTGCTAAAGTTACATTTGGCTCTGTTCTAGATTTCCCGTCCTTTTCATGAGCTTCTGTGGCAACCCTTCCATTTTAAGAATAGGAGAGCGGCACAAAATCCCCCAAACAGACCAAACCAGGCAATCCTCCCTGGCTCTTCCTGCTAAATGAAGAACCAGCAGAGGAACCAAATAAGCAATTTCAGGAAGCCAATCTATTGCATTGTAAAGGGCCAATCAATCTACATGAAGTCAGCATGCAAAAATGAAGCTAGAAGTGATATATGTTTAAATAAATAAGTAAATACGCCCAACACCTAGTGAAGCCACGGATCAGGGAGGTGCACACACTTAAATCACCAACATCAGGCCTCATGAGCAAGTACAGCACACAGTCAGCAAGTGGATTCACATACAGGAGCAAATCTGCATAGAAGTAAGATCTCGCAAGTAATAAACAACGGTTATAAAGTAAACAGGAATCCTTTATGTCACTTATAATAAAGTCCATAATCACAGAAGGGAGAATAAGAAATGTGTAAGTCAACAGCACCAGGAACAAACTGCCCAAAATTAATTTGCGCTTGAGAGCAGTCAGTGATACTGAGTGAGAAAGACCTCGCCAAGTGCCAGCAAAACAGAGAATGACTATGGGGTAGGGAATTAAACACGCTATACACAGGGGTAGAGCTTTAAAATTAATATGAGGCGGGTTTATTTCTGCAAAGATCAGAGGCACAAACCAGACGATCACAGAAATAAAACAGGAGAGTTTGAGTGAATGGTGAGATTTGTACCAGACAGGATGAGAAACCAGAAGATATCGTTCAAATGCAACACATGCCATAAAATACAGACCCGCAATCAAAGAAGAGTTATATGCACCAGTCAGTTTCTTTGTCCATGAGGTTGCTGCTTATTAGTAACAAACAAATGACCTGTATGAGATCTGAAAGTATCAAATTACTAACAAAAACAGAAGCAGCAGGCCGAGATTTGATGAGGAAACACAAAGCAATCAGAGTTAAGATCATAACTGGGATCTCAACGACTGAGAGGACACGGATAAACACAAGGTCTGCATATTCTTGCTTCCTCATAAATTTCATCAACTCCCTACAGAGTGAATCATCATCTGATGCAGTTGAGTCATTGATGCTGATGTTATGTTGTGCCATTGTTTCACAAATTCCTGAGAGGAAGCACTAAATAACAAACCAGTCATTAGTTTTAATATGCAAGAAATGCTTGATTTCTCATTATAAAATTGTATTATTTGTAAAAACAGATGGCCTAACATGTTTCTTCTGTCTAAATGTTGTCATTCAAATGGGGCATGTGTGATGTTACAGGGATAGTTCACCCAAAAATGAACACTGAGTCATCATTTACTCACCCTCATGTTGATTCAAACCTGAAAAAACCTGAAAAATTTAATCTTCTGAACACAAATGAAGATATTTTAATGAATTCTGAGATATTTCTGTCCCTCCACTGACAGTTTGATGCTTCAAAAACTTCATTAAACTAATTCATATGAATGGAGAGGTTTAGTCCTTATTTTCTGAAGAGATTTGATCACTTTATACGATGAACAGATTTAATTTAGTCTTTTATTCCCATATTTACACTGATCAGCAACCATAAACAGAACCTAATGTTTTTTACGGATCTCAAATGTGCTGCGAAACACAAGAATGATCCTCACTGATTCTGACACGACAAGCAGCTCGAGCCTCTGTTTGCCATGACTGATGTGTGCGCTGATTCATGTTTATCTGTGAATAAAAGCCTAAATTAAATCTGTTCAGCATATAAATCGATCAAATCTCTTCAGAAGATGCAGACTGAACCGCTCAACTCATCTGGGTTTCTTTATGAACTCTGTGTTGACTGTCAGTGGAGGGACAGAGATCTCTCAGATTTCATTAAATATATCTTCAGTTGTGTTCTGAGTGTGAAGAAAGTCTTACAGGTTTTGGAACGACATGAGGGTGAATGAATGATGACAGGATTTTCATTTTTGTGTAAACTAACCATTTAAAACCATTTCAGGCTTAATATTAAAGGGATAGTTCACTTTGAAATTAAAATTTGATATCTATCAGCTTACCCCAAGGGCATCCAAGATGTAGGTGTCTTTTTTTCTTCAGTAGATCCAATTTTGATATTTTTAGGTTAAACCGTTCTAGTCTGTCAGTCATATAATGGCAGGTATAGGTCACTGTAACTATAAGAGGGAAAAAGAACATGCACAGAGAAATCCACATTAAACAATTCCCCATCGTAACTACACATTGATGGCCTAGGACACGAAACGAGCGGTTTGTGTGAGAAAACGAACAGTATTTATATCGTTTTTTTACCTCTTGTACACAACCATGTCCAAGTGATCTGAGTGCGCGCACGAAAAAAAGACACCTACATCTTGGATGCCCTTGGGGTAAGCTGATAGATATCAAATTTAAAGTGAACTATCCCTTTAAGAAATGTGCATTGTGTAAGTAGGACTCCAAATAAAGTTTAATTATAATTTTTATATCAGTGAGTCTTGGGCAATTTGTCAGTAAAAATGTTAATAGATTTGATCTACACTTAATATGAAATAAATTTATTTTAAATATTACTTTTTTCTTTTTTTTTTACAAGGGTTAACTTTAAAAATAAAGTTTGAAATCCCTCTGTCCATAAAATCTTTTATTTAAACAATATTGTATGAATGTTGTTCTGAATATTCAGTATCACAGCACAACTGCTAGTGTGATAGTGCTGTAATAAAATAGTTCAATAAACAAGCAATAAATACTGAACAACTTACATTAATGACAGAACTTGTCCAGTTGGTTTGTGTTTCTTTTTCCACAGAGAAGTCAAAGGAGAACATTCAGCGTCACATTTTCCACTTCCATGCTGTTGATCTGATGGAGAACATAGTTGAGATACAAACAAATGTGAATAAACTTTTAGTCCATTTAGTAGGCAAGTTTAACTGTGTCATTTCTGATTGAAATAGTGAGATCTTACTGTCAGGTAAGGAGCAAGACGACTGGGGAAGCTGCAGTGAATGCTGTTTATTGAGCAACAGTTGTATGCTGAAATAAGACGAGTAATGACAAATAAAATAGGTAGTCAAAAAGGGTAGTTTGAGTGAAAAAGTTTTTTGGCACAACTACCTGAGTACACTAAAAATGCTTTCTAGTTTATTTTCCACAGTGTTTTTCACTTTCTCAATCAAATAAGAAACCAAATCTCACCTTGGCCGCTCTTGCTCTCTCCATGACCTTATCAAGGATTTCATCATGCTCCTGCTCCGATGAGGCAGCAATGGTCATGTCATCAGCTATGATGTGTACTCCTTGTATGTCACCAAAAGTCTCGCAGTTTTTTTGCTGAAACACCTCACTTGCTGACTTGATGCCAAATGGGAGTCTCAGAAAACGATATCTGCCCCAAGGTGAATTGAAAGTGCATAGTTTTGAGGACAGCTCATCCAACCTAATTTGCCAGTAACCGTCAGACAATAATGGCTGTGTGTTGAGTTATTTTGAGGGGACAGCAAATTTACACTGTTATACAAGCTGTACACTCACTACTTTACATTGTAGCAAAGTGTCATTTCTTCAGTGTTGTCACATGAAAAGATATAATAAAATATTTACAAAAATGTGAGGGGTGTACTCACTTCTGTGAGACAGCACAGAGAATTGCAACACTTGCGATGTGAGACTACATGATAATGTTAAATATGCAATATATCATTCAGCTCTATAATCAACTGTATAAAATGCTTGTTAAAAAATACTTAAGTACTTTACAAATACTGTCAAAACAAGTTAGTGACAATTCACTCTATCATATATATCAATGGCAAATATGCTAACCTCAGTCGCAAGGGTGCATGCCACCTCTTCCTGATACTGGAGGTTGAAATCATACAATAATACAAACAGCACTGCAAGGCCAGAGACAAAGTCATTGGTTTTGCTACATTTACCGCTGGTTGCTTAGAGATTGACCTGAAAATAAAAAAGAAAATACTTCAAATAAACTATTGTGGGTTCCATTGCGGTTCTGTTTAGTTGTCTATACATAGTTCAACATAACTATTAAACTAACTCTGAAATATGTGCAAGGAAATCCCATTTACAGGGTTCACAACTATAGATGTGAACTGCATAATAATAGTATCTCATGAATGCACAGTCGAGCACAAAAGACCAACGTCAGTGTCAGGATTTTCATTAAACAATATATTAAAATTACGGTTTGTTTTTCACCAAACCATATTGTATTCCCTCAGAACACTTGGAATATATGACATGTCGCATGGGAACATTCTGTGATACTATTGTATCTTTTGTAAATCTTGATGCTGGTCACTATCACTGCCATTATATGGACAAGCGTGAGCAGGCTTTTTATTTTTTATTTTTATTATTCTCCTTTAGTGGTCCGAAAAACAAAGGTCATACGGCATTAGAACAACACCAGGGTGCATGGAAGCATATGGGTAGCAAAATTCAATCGAAATGCAGTATGTAAAATGGCGATGTATTTAAATTTACATTTTCCTATACATATGTGCAATATTTAGTGCAAAATGAAAATGAAAATTCAATTATATAATTTACATTTGCCATTTCCTGCACTAGTTTTAATACACAAATTAAAAACATATTTTAATGCTTTATAAGTTGCAAAATGGAAATGAAAATGTATTACCCAAATTGATTAGATATGTTTAACATGTCCAAGCAAAAACTGTAGCAAAATTTTTATTTAAATGTTTTTTTTTTTTTTCCTAAATGCATTTAGACTTAGGGGTAGGACACTTGGGATTGCATTTTCATCATAATACCACATGATAATTGTAATTTCAGAATGCATTCTGATCCAAAGGTGCAGTAAAAAGGTAGGAAAAGGGTAATTTAAAATATCTTTTATTTTTCTTAAATGCATTGTCACTTACATATAAGACGTTTCAATTGCATTTTCATTTAATACCCCATGATGAATATAAAGTCAATGTGGATTTGAAAATGCATTCGAAATGTATTTGAAAATGCAACACGCCCCGATCTGTCAATCTTTAGGCTACATCAAGGCAGGGCTTGGCAACAGGATGCACAATTGAAATAAATATATCCCACAATGCAATGCGTTTACAGTATGATACTGTATTACAAATTTAGCGGGCTGAAAACAGAAAACTTCTGTATATTTACAGACATTCTGTAAAATATACAGAATCCTACTGTTTTATGAAAATACAGTATAATACTGTTAGAAAATGCCTGTAAATTTACAGTAAAGTTTTACAGTGTTGGAGAAGTGGTTACTTTTGCCGCACTTATGGCATACTGCTCTGAAGGCTGGGCATTGGTGTGGCTCATGGCTCTTTCCACATCTGCGACAGTTTTTTGTAATTGGCTTCTTGCTGCTTTAACCTCCTGCACCTGGTTTTCTCTGTTCTGTCGCTTTTTCTATAGCATTTACTTGAGAGTCTTGGGCAACTGCAGCATTTTGCATTGTCTCTATCTGCTGCTTCTTTTTACTGACTCTCATCGATTAACCATCATTGCACACAACCCCCAGGCTAGAGCAATCAACCCACGATCAATACAACACATAAATCAACTTAATCTAACACATCAGTAGTATCACTTGAGTATCAAACCAAATCCACCACACACAGTTACTCCTTCCTTTCCTGTTGATTCCTTCATATGACACTGATATATCAGCCTTATCCCCTCTCCATTCAGTTTCCCAGTAACAGCATCCAATCAGACTCTCAACACACAGAACCTGAGGATCCTCATCAAATCTTTCTGGATGATCAGGATACGGCTGATGATCTTTCACTGGTGTGATCGTCCTGTTCTCATCAGACAGAATGAGTTCAGCGTTTGCTGTGTTCGGATCCAGTGCGATATCTCAGGCATCTGAACACAAGAAGAGAGAAACATCAAGAACAATACAACAGTGCAGATGTCTGTGTGTGTTTACAGCTTTGACTATATTTGCAAAGTCCAAACTGTCCTCACTATTCATAAATGTGCTCACTAAAATAGTGAAAGCTGTTTTTAAAGCACTTCCCGTGTCTGTTTGCCTCTTTAAGAAGAATCGCTTTATGTATTCCCCAATTGTAAGTCGCTTTGGATAAAGCGTCTACAAAATGACTAAATGTAAATGTTAAAGCGTAATGATAGCAGGTTTCTGCAGCAGAAGCTTGGTTCGGTTCCCGCTGACAGACACTGCTTTCAGACGATCCTGTGTGCGTTTGTGTGTCTGTGAAGAGCATCAACGCTTTCTAATTACAGTGTGTTTCTGCAGCGTTGATCACTGTAGCCAATCACAGACGTGTTTGTTGAGCGCGTGAACACAACAGCCAATCAGAGGTGTTTATTCAGAATCCAGCGTGAGCTCTCCCATATGGCAAAAAAAAAAATTTTCGTGGCCAAAATATATTTGAAATATATGCTAAATATTTGTTGCAAACAGGGAAGCTCAATGAAATGTTTTTGAAATAGGAAATATATTTAATTTCAACCTTCATATACTAAAATATATTTCTAAATGTAAATGTATTTCTGGGGCTAGAAAATGAATTTTCTTGGACTGAAATATACAGAGGTCAAAATATATTTTTAAATACTTTTTAAAAAAATATATTTATATATTTAAAATATATTTTCAAAAATATACAAAAAATGGCCATAAATATATTGGTAGAAAATATATTTATATAAATATATTCTGAAACATATTTTTAACAAATATATTTACTATCTTTTGTATGCATTATATATATATATATATATATATATATATATATACACACAGTATCTCTGCAACATTGATAGATTGATAAACAGACAGTGAACAGAATGTATGTTTATGCTGAAATATAACTGAATAATGGTATTATGTGTCATGATGTGTACTGAGTTGCGTTTCTAGGTTTCCTGCTTCAGAATCTCTATTAAGCGAACATTTTATATTTAAACAACAAGTACATTGTACCTCACATTTCTTTCTTTCTTTTAATTTTTTAAACTATAAACACACCTAATATAAAGTGGGACCTTGTTTTGTAATATAGTACTAAAACTACTGTATAAGACACAAGACATTTGAAGGGTAATACAAAATATAAAAATGTATGATGTTTGAGAGTGTAGAGAAACTTATCAGAGTTTCAACCCCTAAAATAAGTGTTTGTCTATGGCTTATGGTTATAATTTTTTATCATTTATCATCCATCACTTTATGGCTTTAAATGTGAAAATGTGACCCAAATAATGTCAATAATTCTTGAAAGATTATGACGATATAATGAAAATAGATCTCATCAATTGTAATTTTTTTTGACATTTTAAACCTATTTTCAGGTATTTTTTTAGACTTGAACTTAATATGTCCACATATTTAAAATGAGAAAAACACTAACTTTTTTCTTTCAATACTGACACAAGAATGTACTCTATGAACTTTTTTTTTTCACATTTGCATTTTAATCTAATTTATAAATAGTTTCTTCACCTAAACATTACAGTTTGTCAGACAAAATCTCACACTTTTGTAGTTTCCTAATATTTTCAGCACATAATTGCAATATATACGTTATGAATTTCTGTCAACTCTTTTAATGTTTTTATATCATGTTCTATGTAGATTTCTATGCATTAGACGGCAGCGTGTGAGCAGGACTTTTATTTTTATTATTTTAATATCATGTTCTATGTAGATTTCTATGCATTAGACGGCAGCGTGTGAGCAGGACTTTTATTTTTATTATTTTTATATCATGTTCTATGTAGATTTCTATGTATTAGACGGCAGCGTGTGAGCAGGACTTTTATTTGGTGTGGTGATGTGACGTCACGAGCATCTGCTGTGATTCGACTGAAGAAAGGTTTGTGTTTAAAAGCATTTAACGTGTAGAAACTGTGCAACTTTAAAGTTTTACGAGCGATGCAGAATTAAATGTTTAGTATTTACTGTAACATATCAATGCTTCATTTAAAAGTTATTAAGGTTATCTGTGTGAGTAAAGCGCATCCACACACGAGAAACACAAAAGGCGAGTCTCATTTCACTCCGAATATCGTGAATCAGTTTATCATAAACATGTGTTCAGTCCACTGATCTATATATGATCTATTACAGATCAGTGATTCAGTCGCTGGAGAAACCGAGCTTTTTAGACTCCGAGTCAGTTGAATCAAATGATTCACAAAATGACTCGCAGATTTTCATTAAACACACAAACGTGTTTAATGAAAACTTAAACCAAGAGAAAATGTTTTCATTGAAGTGCAGTCTATTAAATGTGATCAGAAAATCATTAGATAACTAATATACATCATAACTTCCTAAATGTCAACTTTCATTATAAGGTGTGTTATTTTATGAATGTTGTGAGTGTGTAATCTGGTGATTTAAGTCCATTAACTCTCACTCTGGAGTGCGTTTCCCAAAAGCAACTATGGTCGCAAGTTACGTCGTTACCAATAGAGTTCAATGGGACTTACCACCATAGTTAGCTAACGATGCTTTTGGGAAACGCACCCCTGACCGACTACTGAACTAGAGCTGATTGAGACACACACATAGAGATTTAGTTTGGGTTTATTTCTCTCATCTTAAACAGAAAACTCCTGCTGAAGCGACTGAGATCCACGTAACACTTATAAAGATGGCGTTTATTAAAGAGGAGAGTGAAGACTTCAGGATTGAAGAAGTATTCAGTCTGAAAGATACTGAGGAACAAACAGGTCAGTTTTCATTCTCAAAGCTCAACTCACTCATTTGATCTTTATTCAGATATCCAGCTCTACAGAAATGAAAGATATTTCTGAAGAATGTCATATGCGTGTCCTAATTAAAGTGGTTTTATTTGACATGGAGCGGGTCGACGCATGTGGACAGACATGTTGAGATCACATGACCAGATAAACACTAATGCTGGCTTCATGTGACCCTAAGAAGATCCTTCCCTCATGTTGGTCATTCGTTATTATGACGCGTCACACATTAAATTAAGAAAAAGTAATAAATAATGCAGAAGTTGTCTAAACAAATTTATGTCTAACATTAATCCGTGTATCATTCGTTCATTCGTTTTTTTTTTATTTAATATTGAAATAACACGTGGGCAGGAATTAAACGCCCCTTTCTGCTGATTGGTCAGCCAAAGAATAAACTGTGCAAAAATAAAATGATTTTTGTTGGCATAATCACTAAAACAATAACATGACCAATGAAGTTTGGATTTAAATGACAACTTGACTGACAGCAGTTTAATAGCATGTTCAAATATCTAATGTAAATGTTCAAATAAAGCTTTGAAGAAGTTTCATAAAAAGGTAAAAGCCTTTAAATAAAGAAAAGGGTTAGTTAAGTCAAAATGATAATTGATTAATAATGATTATATGTATTTTATCTGCTCCATAAATAATTCTAGATAACTCATCTGAATTGTTTAAATGTGTAGAATCCACATAAGCTTGTTTTTCATCAACCGGTCAATATTTCCAGCAGGGCATGCAAATTCGGTCAGTTTTTGGCCAGACAGAAACTGCACACAGGCTGAATATAAATATAAGTCTCTGTAAATCCACTCTCTGACACTAGGTGGCGCTTATGGAAAAGCTGAATTACAGCTGTTTCCCGTGAACTCCGCGGACAGAGCAGTATTGCGATTAAAAGCACTTCCTTTAGGTATTACATGGAGCAAAAATGAAAACAAAATTTCATCGAATCATTTCTGAAGACAGTCAGAACCTTCAGAGGTACATTCATATAATTAATTCATTCATATATTCATTTGTATAATTCCCTCAGCACTCTTTTAAAACCTCCCAGCTTTTCCGCCCTGTTTTCACTCAAAACAAAACTACTCTGCTGCTGTGCGCACGTGAGACTGTTACTGAAAACTCTGCTTTATGCTGGACAGTATTTATTCATTGTGAGTATTTCAAATCACTGTAATCAAATACAGTTTTAATGATAATTAAAATATGAAACGGTAATACTAACCATGGGGGACTTTATCATGATTTATTGTCAAACCGGTAATCGTTACATCCCTAATTCGTTTCTACATTTCAACTACATTTCATCTTTCTTCATCAAATAAACAGACTAATGAATAGCTGGACACAACTCGTACCAGGCCAGAGTCTAGACAGGGCTTTCTTCTGTGTAGACCAGCGGTTCTTAAAGTGATAGGGGGTCGGCGAAATTTCCAGACTGTAAAGTTGCTTTTTTATCATGATATATAAGCCTACTATGATTTATTCCAAAGTGACCTATATGATGCATTTAAGACCAAAAAGACGCTCAAGGAGACAGAGATGCGCTAAAGCAGCGCATTCTGTTGTTCTCTTTATTTTTCAAAGGCATGACATTTTGTAGTTATTTTGAATGTAACGTTACACAAATAAAAATATACATTTTACAATGTGACTATAAATGACAGAGTATTAAGTTATTTCCCATCGATGGGGAAAAAATCCAAGTGAACGTCAATCAGTAGCCTACTCAATATTAATTTAAACTGCATATTTAAAGGGGTCATATGATGCGATTTCAAGTTTGCTTTCTCTTTGGAGTGTTACAAGCTGTTTGTGCACAGATAAGATCCCTGAAGTTGCAAAGACTAAAGTCTCAAAACCAAAGAGATATTCTTTATAAAAGTTAAGACTCTGCCACGCCCCCCTAAAACGCCTCATTCAAACACGCCCCCACATCTCTACGTCACGATGTGGAAATATTTGTGTAAGGCGTGGTTTCAGTAACCGCAGTAGTGTTGATGCAGCCATGACAGGGAGACACTGTGTGTTTCTATGCGAAAGAAAAAGCACTTTATTTGGCCTTCAGAAAATAGATGCATTAGGAATCATTAAGATTACTTACAACAGAACAGCATCGCATTTTATGGACGACCGTTTCGTGAACCTAGGAGAGGAGGTAATTCTGACTTTGCTGTGACAATCTGGCGCTTCTGAATCAGCGACTGTAAGAATGTTTTGTTATTAGTTTTAAGTATTTCCTATTGACTGCTCAAATGCGGAGATTTGCGCGTTGTGTGTGTGTGTGCATGTGTGTGTGTGTGTGTGAGAGATAGAGAGAGAGATGGTGTACAGCGCGTCAGAAATCGTCTTAATCGTGGCTTGTTTGCAAACACATACGAGCATCATCACTGTGTCTGTCACACGACTCTGTTCCCCTCTCGGGCTTGAACTGATGGTAAAACTAAAGACATTATTTACTGTCTTTACATTTATTTTGAAAGCTGAAGCTCGCGATTATGGAAAGGGGCGTTACATTTCCGACGAGTGCTTGTGGTGTTTGGCCAATCACAATGCACTGTACCAGTTGGCCAATCAGAGCAGACTGCGCTTGTAGGAAGGAGGGACTTTGTAGAAAACGAAGCGTTTGAGAGAGGAAGGGCATAGAGGTCCTACAATAATGTACAATATTTGAAAAATAATGTGTTTTTTGAAAATTAAAGCGTGGCAACATATTCTGTTACACCAAATACACAAAATAATGGTCTTTAAAAAAAAACATCATATGACCCCTTTAAAGCTGCAGTCCGTAACTTTTTTTGGTTAAAAATGATGCGAAATCAATATTTGAGCAAGTACATAACCAGCAAATGTTCAAAACTTTTGCCTTACTTTAGCTCGATTCACAACGGTTAGCTTATAATTATGTTTTCTAATTTGAGTGGTACGGGTAGGTTTTCGTGGGAAATTCGAGCATGCTGCTGTGTCATTACGTCACGTCTGTAAACATGAAGTTGTCCCGGCTAGTAGGCTATCGCATGTGAGAATGCTGTAGGTGGAGGATCGTTTATAGCCTTTTCTCACAGCAGCTGGAATAATTAAATGTATCGTTTTGATGGCTGATTGTAATCCAGAAAGGACTGTTTGTTTATGAAACACATGTGAATGAAATTAAATTATTTTCCAGTTTTAAATGTGCTTCTGATTACAGATAGCCTGAGATTACACAAGATTTGTATTTTAAAGACAATCAGTTCGAAGGGAGCGTAATTTGCTTTTTGGGTCAAAAGAATTTATTAATATGAAATTCGAATGGCATGACAATTAGATATTAGACTGTACAGAAATTGAAATCTACACGCTAATACATTATACTCATAGTCACGCAAGGCTGATGTTGTTAACATTAATAATTTGAGAATAATATTTGAGTATAACAATAATAATTTGCACGGTTTGATGTGATATGAGCTAACCGATCGTTAGATTTAATCACCATTGGTAGAGCAATTTATTGTAATGTTTTTTTTTCCTCAGTTGGTCAGAACAAATGTGGCAGACTTGTTACTTACTTGTTCAGATGGCAATATACGGTGAAAATTCTTATTTGGGTCATATATTTCAAGACGTAGGCTAGAATCTGATTGCGAAGTACGGTGAATATCCACACCGATGCGGACAGCAACACATTCACCTCAAAACATTAGATTCATCCGCGCTGGAGCCGTGCCTGAATACAGCCCACGCAAGGAAGATAATTCTGCAAACAGCTGCAATTTCAGGTTTTCAAACAGAGATGGTGACAAAGAGGCAAAACTTACGGGCTGCAGCTTTAAACTGCAGTTTTAAATATGACTGCTGCTTATTTCCTGTGCACTTCAATACTGGTCTGCGCTTCACTGTAGTCGCGTCTATCTGCTTATTAAGTTTATTTAACCCATCGCAATTTATTGGAACTGTGTGAACTAGAGTGACTACTCACCTTAATGTTGTTCTAAAGGCTTATTACTTAACACAAAAAAATGTCCTGCTCGCACTTGCCAATTTAATGGCAGAGAATGGAATTTTTTTTTTGTTTGTTTGTTTTTGAAGCGGATGCATATCTGTAGTAGAATAATCCTATGCATATTGTGGCACATAGGCTATTCCAAGCATTCTGAAGGTATACTGTGGGTTTGGTGAGAAACAAACCGAAATGGCAAGTTATTATATTTTATGAAAATCTTGCGTTGCAGTCCTGTGTGCGAGTGCGCAGCAGCTCATGCTGTGCACAAGTGCATATCCTTTTGAGATATCAATTATAATCAGTTTTAATAAAACACAAGACTGCATTATAAAACTCTAAGAGTAGGCTATTTAATATCTGTTGTTCTCCGGTTGTCAGTCAGAATGACAATTCTTGCGTGAACCTTATAGGCCTATATATACCCAAGCCAATTTATTATTCTTTCCTTTTTGTCTTAGTGTTTAAAATATTTTTTTTAAACAAATAAATTAATTAATTACTTAATTAAACAAACAGACTTACTGGGTGAGCAGGGTTGGCTATGACAGCCGTCATATCATACCCTGCCATGATGCCCAGCTGATGCAAAGAATAGAATTTATATCTACACAGAAGAAAGCCCTGTCTAGACTCTGCCCCGGTATGAGTTGTGTCGAGCTATTCATTAGTCTGTTTGTTTGATGAAAAAAGATGAAATGTTGTTGCAATAAATGCGTTAAGAATCCGTACAACTGCAGCAGTGGAGGACTATTATTCTGCTGCATGATACTGTGGAAGAACTGATGACGGCACGGTTTGATCTTTGGCTGACCAATCAGCAGAAAGGGGCGTTTAATTCCCGCCCACGTGTAGAAATTGAATATTCAAGCTGTTTATTAATTTTTCTACCCCTGAACGAAAAACGAAAATTTAAAGGGGTCATCGGATGCCCATTTTGTACAAGTTGATTTGATTCTTTAGGGTCTTAATGAAAAGTCTGTAACATACTTTGGTTAAAATTTCTCAATGGTAGTGTAAAAAACACCTTTTTTACTCTGTCAAAATCAGCTGTTTTCAGCGAGCCATTCTAGTCCATGTTGCTTTAAATGCTAATAAGCTCTGCTGACCCCACGCCTCTCTTCCGTGGAGTGACTAGCAGACTGTGAACTTCAGCCGCGAAACTGGCTAACTATCACATTATTAGGAAAGGCAATTCGCAAAGATTCATAAAAAAAAACCTTATACCCACTTCTTCTGTAGATGAAGCTGGATCACGAATGATTTGCGCGAACATAGACACATTTAGGCAGATCGGGGATCAGCGCATTTCCTTAATCAAAAGTAACATTAATCCTCTGCGTCTTCAGTGGCTCAGAAGTCTTCAGTTTAATCAGGTTTATAAAAGAAAGATACAGCTTTACGATTCTCGCTGAAAATAGCAGAGCTCCTGGAGGCGAGCCGTGTTTGTTTCCGATTGGCAACAAACACAGATATCTGATGCAGTTTACAGCAGCTCCTAGTCATGACAGGGACCTTTTATCGCTGGGACTACTCCGTCTTTCAGTATCAAACAATGTGTAAATCCAGTGTCAGAACGTACCTTTTTATAAAACATTCATCACCGAAATGACGGGAACAAACTAGAGCTGCCACTAACAACTATTTTTATTTCGATTAATCTATCAACTAATTTATCGATTAATCTTAATTTGATTAATTTGTGATATATGTTTGTATGTCTCAGGAGATATTAATTCTCCTGCCAGGCTATTATTGTAAATAAGAACTTGTTCTTAATTAACTTGCCTGGTTAAATAAAGGTTAAATAAATAAATCAATTAATCTAAACGATTAATTTCCCACTAAAAAATCAACAATTTTACTTAAGAATATTTTATTAAACCAAATGAAATCCAAATTTCTATGAAATCCTTTTTTAAAGCAAAAGTGCAACATAGAGTGCAAGAAGCAAGTGTCCGTCTCATAGTCCAAATCACTGAAATCAAAGTTCAGTATTATAGTGTAAGAATGACAACATATCCACGTGTTCTAGTCTACTACTAATAAAATTATAATCAAAAAACACTTTTTAAAGGAGTATTTACCAGAAATATTATTTACCAGAATTTATTTAGGTGAAAAATGTAAATGTGCAGTATTTCTGGAGAAAAAAAAAATCTATAAATAAATAAATAAAATACTTTTTTTAATATAAAATCAATTAATTGGAGATGCTTTTGATTATTAAAATTTAATGGAACTGAAACAGAATTTGGTACAGATAAAACTGTAAAACTCAATTAATTAGACAGGCTTTTTGATTAATAAAATTTAATTTAACCATTAAAACAGAGTATAGAAAAATGAAAATGGAAAAAAACTGAATTTGGAAATAAAACGGATTTCATAGGGCCCTATAATTATAATACATTTTTTTTTTGTGGTAATAAAAATAGATGTAAGTGAACAATAGCTTTTAAAATGATTTAAAATCCATATATAATAGTAATGATGCAATAATAATTAGTTCAAATAAAATATCAAAGCAAGAAATCATATGGTTTTATTGAACAAAACTGTTAAAATACATAATGTATTATAAACAATAGAGCTAATGTACATTACGCATAACAACAAAGGGCTGCAGGGGGCGCCGACGGCCTGATGATTGTTTTTACACATTACTGCGCAATCTAATCCTTGTTTAATATTGACCAAGCACCATTTAATTAAAATGTCCACTTAATATTTAATATCTGGCCATTTCTTTAGGACAGAAATGCTATAGCCACTGTAATTAAATGAATATGTGGACATCAAAATGTGTAAACTTAGGGTGAGGGTTTGAGCTTTTATTTTGAAATCGCGATGTATTCTTCTGTGTTTGTGTAGATTTATAAATGATTTACCTTACAAATCTGATGACATGGCGCATGTTGCGTTCACAGATGAACGTTGTAATAAACCCAAACTCACAACAACATGCAGAGATGGAGTTTGAGACGCTCCACACGTGTAAATGATAACAGTTTCTGCGGAGCTACTGTGAACGGAGCCGCTGTGTGACGCACGTACGAAACCTACAAGCATGTAAATAATTAAAGCGCATATACTGTATTAGAACTACATCGTATATAATTATTTAATTTAATCATAGCGTTTGTGAATTCACAATTATGCTTAATTATGATTTTTAAATGGGTTTAATATATCATGCAGCCTTGGAAAATAATCTAATAATATGTTTTATGGATTCTCGTCCGTGAAATGCGCCACTTTTGGTATTTTGCCGGTTAGTCAACGCAAGCAAAAATGAAGTCGATGATTTTTAAAAATCCACTAGTCGACTAAAATCGACGAATTGCGACAGCCCTAGAACAAACAAAATCAAAAAGCTTGTGAAACTCCGTTGCTGCCCCGGAAAAACAAATTGCATCCACTGTTCACATAACACTGAATAAGATTATCTCTTAAGTATGGAGGTAAATCAGTAGCTAAACTCGAGAGCTTGCTGATTTGAATGTGAGAACTTGTCATATTAATATTCGTATTTGTAAGTTGAAATTTACACTCACAGCTCTGATGTGAAAAGCTGAATCTTTTGATTTGCACACACAGACAATAATCAAAACACCCATGTTTTAAATTTGAAGTTGCAAATTAATAGTTACGACATATTTACTTTTGCACTTTACTTGCTCACACATCAAGTCGCCACTTACAACCTCTCAGATCTGGCAGTACAACTTCAAATCCTGCCGCTTTGACTTTTGCTACTCATTTTGCGATATTCCTGTAGCAAAACTCACTTGTGCACTTGTAAATGAGATGTGAGAGAGCAGAGCCGGGGGTGGGGCTGAGGTGCGAATGAAGACATTTTATTGGTCGATGCCTGACCAATGACATTGGATGGTTTCTTTGCGTGATGACGTCATGCAGCGGCAGCAGCCACTGTGCTGTTTTGATAGCAGAGTCGGCTTTTGGGAAAACAGCTCGGCATGGCAGAAGACTGCGGAAGCTATCAGCTAACCTAATGGACAATACTGGCTGATCAGGATTCTCACTCACTGACATGGACAACAGACGTGCCTCGCTCAGCAGACGATTCACGTTCTCCCGACTCCGCAGCAGACTACACACTCTGCTGTAATATTGGTCTAATGGTCTGTTTTATACAGTAATGTCCATTCTGTAATTCCGTTTATCAACAAATGGTCTGCATCAATACTTCTGGGTTCTTATGAAAAGAAAAAAAAATGCAGTTTTATATGAATATAAGATAAAATAAATAAATGTAAAAGCGATTTAGTAAGTTCTTCTCAAGTTCTTCAGTAAATCAAAGTATTTGTATTTTTATTAACATTAATAATATTACACTGTGAAAGAATAAGATTATTAAATGTGGTAGCACTGCTCAATGTTTTCACTAAAAACACGTGTATGTTTGCCTGGAAGCAAAGTTGCCAGTTGTGTGATGTCATCATTTAGTGACAACACACACAACACATGAAATAAACTACAAATTTATCTGTGGTCTTATAAATGTTTTGTAACCTGTGCCGTTGTGATAATTATGTGTTATGCTCAGTTTCTTGTGCAAATTAATTACAAAGGTAGACTTGCAGTAAAAGACCATGTAAGAACATAAAAAATGTCTGTTCTTTGACCATGTGATGTAAAGTGGTCCTGGATACATAGTTGACACACATCAAACTATTATGTAAACGTCTACCGAAACAGAATTATATGAATGATTAAATGTCCTGGCCTAAGTAAGTAAAATTTTAGTTTAAAAACCACTTCATGAGCAAAGTATAAATACTGTTTTAGCATATACATGCTGCTGAATACAATAAGCAACCCACTTTCTTTCTTTCTTTCTTTATTTTTATGTCTACAAATGTGCATATTGATCAGTGTGTAAAACACAATGACCTTTCAACTGTTTTTTTTTTTCATCTTTTCTTTTTTTCCTCAAATTCATGTGTTGGTCTGTACTGTGTGCTTGCTATTAGCCTACATTCATATTATGCACCATATTAAGTTACTCCCTTACTTTCATCAGTTTTTATCCCCTTTCATTTTCACTTGTGCCTTCATAGCTTTATATTGGCCTTAATGGTCATTATATAAAGTGGTTCAACATATTCCCATGCTTTATTTAGAAGCAGTTGGATACAGCCATGTTACTCTCTGCAATATGCAATATATAGTAGGATACAAATAAAAGATGTTGCATTATTTGTCTACCAGATAATACTTGAATGTCAAGATGAATGTAGTAGCTTAAAATCCCGTAAAAGCTAAGGATATTCAATAAAAATAGTTAGCAGTGTTTTACAAATAACTGATACATATGCATAAAAAACATGTTTCTTTCTGCACTGCAAGTCGGGATGGCTGGCGTTGTTCATTGGTCAGGCATCAACCAATAAAATGTCTTCATTCGCACCCCAGCCCCGCCCCCGGCTCTGCTCTCTCACATCTCCATTTACAAGTGCACAAGTGAGTTTTGCTACAGGAATATCGCGAAATGAGTAGCAAAAGTCAAAGCGGCAGGATTTGAAGTTGTACTGCCAGATCTGAGAGGTTGTAAGTGGCGACTTGATGTTGTACAGCGAAACTGAAGTAAAGTGCAAAAGTAAATATGTCGTAACTATTAATTTGCAACTTCAAATTTAAAACACGGGTGTTTTGATTATTGTCTGTGTGTGCAAATCAAAGATTCAGCTTTTCACATCAGAGCTGTGAGTGTAAATTTCAACTTACAAATACGAATATTAATATGACAAGTTCTCACATTCAAATCAGCAAGCTCTCGAGTTTAGCTACTGATTTACCTCCATACTTAAATAACCAAGTACACCCGGCTGCAGCCTGCAGATCGAGGCGGGGCTGCATCTGGGGCGGGGCTGCACGTGTCGCCCCGCCCACAATGCTTCTCATTGGTTAGTGGCAAAGTAATGACGTCGACGCCACGATGATGTCGACGCCACGGTAAACAGGAAATGCGGTTGAAACAATAGGCCTACATGGTATTAATACTTAATTATATAAAACAAAACTGTGAACCCGTTAATTACTTATACCTGGTAAATTTATATAGTATTAAACAATACATTGTAAATTTGTTAATTTTTGTAAAACATTTGATTATGTACATTTCCAAGCAAGAATCCAATTACTGCTTTTGACTTGTCACATTGCAATCGAAATGTCAACGAATATAGTTTATTTACAACTTAAGTTTTAAGTTATTTCTATTCATGTGTATTGGTCATTTACCACTTACAAGTTATGTTTGTTTTTTATTTTAATTTCATTATATGCTTTACTGTTACATGTATTATTAACATTTAAATAAAAGTTAAATATTCTCAGCAAGTGTCATGCCTTAAGATGTTATTAAAATTAATGGTAACACTTTACAATAAGGTTCATTAAACATTAATGTATTAACTAACATGAACTAACCATGAGCAATACAATTGTTATTGTATTTACTAATCTTCGTTTACGTTAGTTAATGAAAATACAGTTGTTTATTGTTTGTTCATGTTAGTTAACAGAGCATTAACTAATGTTAGCAAGATTAATAATGCATTAGTAAATGTTGAGATTAACATTAATAAAGATTAATAAATGCTGTATAAGTGCAGTTCATTATTAGTTCGTTAACTAATGAACCATATTGTTACTAAATTAATATTTTATGAATTTACTTGATAATGAAAAGCTTATGGTAAAAATACCAGCATTTTGTATATGAATAACATGCCAAGACAATTATTTCCTTGTTATTTATTTAGGTATGAAACAGTTTAATTCTGATAAAGAAAGGTGAAATTTGCACATCTGTATATAACACATCTTTTTGTACATATAAATCTCTGGTTAAACATTAACATCCTTTACACACTTTCTTCCTTTAATCATTAAACCTTCCTTCTTTATACACTTTACTGGCACATGAAACAGCAGTCTGAGTCCTCTATGCTGTCGTAGAATCCTCTCAGGTAACCACGCTTCCCATTACCGTAAAAACCGGAGCAGGATTTGAACAAGGTTTTACATATTTTACACTCTTTAATTTTCAAAAGGCACCCGCAATTCAGC
Source organism: Tor tambroides (assembly GCA_021397915.2). Lineage (NCBI taxonomy): Eukaryota > Metazoa > Chordata > Actinopteri > Cypriniformes > Cyprinidae > Tor > Tor tambroides. Next base: position 1,013 of record JAFVLL020030808.1, on the reverse strand, counting down.
CTTTGATGTTTCACTCCATTTTCCCCAGTTCACAACACCTGTATCCAAAAACACACACAAAACAGAACTCTTTCATATGCACATCTAAGATTATGTTAGCCATGCCAGTGCTTTAGAAAAAGCAAGAAGCAAGATTACTTAAAGCCAGCCTTATACTCATGAGGCCTTATGCATACTTCATTGCACAGATTTAAACTTTAACACACTTACTGTCAAGCCATGCATAGTGTGCCTTCTGTCTGAACCGGGCCTTGTTTACAATTGCCCTAAAGCAACTGCATGTAAGAGACAGATTCACGTAGGCAGCATCTCCATCCTGTAGCACTACTTCAAGGAGTATCATCTCCAAGGCCTCCATGGGTAACTGGAAAGTATTTATAAAAGGATAAATCCATTTGCTTGAACGGAATATTACAGTATTCCAGCACAAAAGAAAAAAAGACATCTTGCATCCAAAAGTTGCAACTCAGCAGTCATGCATGCCTTTTGTGCCTAAAAGGATAGCAGAGAATACAAGTCAGTCTATATATGGTAAGAGAAGAAAAAAAGTCCTTAAATGTCTCATACATTCTTTTCAGTATGCCTCATTTGTCTTTTTGTTGCCCGTCTTTCTCCATCAGACCTGCAATGAAAAGTAGTACAGGACAGGTGTGTAATGCAATTCTTTTGAATTATGTAAATAAAACATTCCCTTAAACTCAAAGGAAAAGCTAAGTCTTTGATCATTGAAGCTTCAATGGTTTGTATAATGTGATCGTGACAGCACAGCAAACATTAGAGTGGAAGTTCAAAAATGTAAAAGAAAACAAACCTCAAGGGGAAATTCTCCAAAAGCAGCAGACACCACCACCTTCTGATGCAAGGCACGTCAATTCAATTCAATTCAATTCAGGTTTATTTGTATAGCGCTTTTTACGATACAAATCGTTGCAAAGCAGCTCTACAGGAATTTAAGTTTCCACAATATATTTACATATTGTAGAACCTTAATATATTTAACTTATGGTATTTCT
>JAFVLL020030806.1:58376-80475 GCA_021397915.2 Tor tambroides | reverse complement strand
ATAATTAATGCTAACATTACTGCTGATAATTTAGCTACTTAATTAAACTCAGAGGACTTCATTAAGGCCGGGATGGCACTGTGACTTGTGTGTGTATGTGTGTGTATACATCATCAGTGTCAGCAAATGTGTGTCAGAGACTGGGTGTGTGTGCATGTGTGACTTAATTTGCTTGTGAGTAGTGACTTGGTGGGTAATTGTTTTTGTCATTAGATCTGCGGCGGTGATAAAGATGGGACACATACTATGCACGCACTGATATTATTATGTTTTTGTGGCAGAGAACGTATTCTTTCAAAGGGCAAAAATGAATAACCTTTGACCCCATAGTGTTAACTATGAGGGGACATTTTGCTAAGATTGCATTTTTAACACTCCTTATTTGATCTTCAACTCACCAGTCTAATTGATACAGAGCTTTTGAGCAGACTATTAATTAGTAGTCCGTATGTATACTGGGCACATTAATTACATTTTTCAGTATACTCTCAAAATGCACAAAACAACACTGCATGCAATACTGTATACCATAATGCAATACGCTCAACTTTTTGTCTATATAGGCATCTTGTAATGCAGAATTCAAACAGAAGCACAACTGATTTCAAAAGTGTTTTACATAGCATGTTGCTTACAAAGTGGTACTCAAGCATAAAATACACTGTACACACAAATATTGCACAAAGTAGTATATTTTTATATAGAGATGTTATTGATCATTTCAGGATTAAATTAAATATATAATTTAAAATCAGTTCTATCTGCCATCTTAAATTAATGTTGAGCTTTTTTGCAGTGCTGTCTGAAAATTTACTTAAAATACAGTACTGTTTAAAATTTTGGGGTAACACTTTTTATTTAAAGAAATTAATACTTTTATTCAACAAAGTCATATTAAATTGATTAAACGTGACAGTAAAGGTTTAAAACGTTAAAAAATATTTATATTTCGTTACAATGCTTTTCTCTTGAACTTTACATTCATCAGTGAATCTTGAAAAAACAACTTTTCAATTTGTCAAAAAATGTTTCTTGAGCAGCAAATCATCATATTAGAATGATTTCTGACAGATCATGTGACACTGAAGACTGGAGTAATGATGCTGAGAATTCAGCTTTGCATCACAGGATGTTTCTTCTATTTTTATGCATTTTCAAATATTAAAATAGAAATCTGTTTTATTGTATTTTTGATCAAATAAATGCAGCCTCGGTGAGCATAAGACACTTCTTTCAAAAACATTACAAAATCTTACCAAGCGTATAAGTCAGCGTAATTTTGCTTACAGTAACATGCCTAAAAATACTGCCTAGGTAGGCAGCTCACTATGTTTTGGAACACAGCTACACTCTGTGTTTAATGAAAACTCTAGCAGTGAGAGTGGACTAAAAGATCCATTTAGAAGAGGATCCTGTTTTAGCTAAAGCGGTTAAGTCTATCTGCTATAATAATCACTGTCCAAACAGTGGAATGAATTATGCCTCATTCATTCATTATGTATGCGAATCACTGTGTGTAACTTGGCCAGTGAGTTTGAAAGGTCCTATAATTCACTGCTGTTTTCTTATTCTGCTCTGACCTCTCTCCGCTCACTCTCTACCATCCTGCCACGTCTTATTAAAGTCATCATGAAGACAAAATTGACCCAATGTGCTTTCTCAATACATCCTGGTCTTATCGTGCATGATTCATCTGTGTAAAACACCAAAAAAAAAAAAAAAAACAGTTGTCTTGTAAGTTAATTTGAAAGACTTTCTCTGGCTCTAAAAGCCAACTATACTGCTAACCAACAGCCAAATAGCTATTCAAGCATACCTTTTGACTACTGTTGTAGGTAATGCAGCCTTTCTAAATAAAGTCAATGTGAACTGGCATACAGTATGCAACGCACTAAACTAATGAGTTAAAATTTGAAAGAATTATTAAAGAATAAACATGTTTATAGCTAATGGCTGCTAAGAATTCAGCTTTACCATCACAGGAATAAATTACATGAAGTTGGAGAACTTGACCTTTATCCTCCACAACCTGGTCAAAAAACCTCCTTAGAAGGAGACATCGGTCCTGTTTCACTCTCAAACAGGCCTACATATTACAAAAGTAAGATTGAATACGAATGCCATTTCCATGTTGACTTTAAGCTAGTCCCTGACCAGATAGAAAGGTAGAGACCTTTTCATGTTAAGCCTAGTCTGGTGTACTCAACCCAGTTTTCCTACAAAAATACAATACAAAGTATCACTTAAACAATTAGCCCATATATTAGATTAGAAATAGTCTGACTAGAACTGTGTTTTAAGTCTATGTGTGTTTAAGGTGTGTACCTGTGTGTATTAGTGTGCTTGTAGTGACAGGCTCCAAATCGGTCTGTTAACATGCTGAGTGGGTTTTGGATTATCTGTGTACTAATTAACGCCCGGGTCGAGGCGAGGAGAGAGGGTCTGTCTCAACCCCATGAAATACACACATGCATGCACATGCAGGTACATGCAAAATTCACACCACATTACACACCCCGGTCACTGATGAGTTCATGACCAAACATACACACACATGCTCTCAAGGTTGACATGAAGGTAAAGCCCTCTGAATGCAATGAACTAGATTTTCACATTTCTGAAGAAAACGTGAAATGCAAAACGGTGCTAAATGCTAGGTATGTTGCTATTCATTTGCTAGGGTGTTCTAGGTGGTTATGTACTGCTGTACTGTATGTGTTTTTTTGTTGTTGTTGTTTAGAAAGATAATAAAATACCTTTTCTCAATACGTTTGCACCAAAATTTCAGCAACTGAAAATATCCGGCCATTTTTCAGCAAACAAAAATGGATTTTCGGCTGCTGAAATTTTGGTGCATCATGATCTGATATAGTGAGGCTTACTGAGAAAAGAATTACAAAAGGTGTTTTTATTTTTCTAAACGATCAGACTGAGAATACTTATGGAAAGCCAAAACTATTGACCAAAACAGTGATGTTCACTCTTAAAAATGAAGGTTCTAAAAGGGGGCTTTTGCAGCGATGCCATAGAAGAACCATTTTGGGTTCCCCAAAAGTGAACATTTCTTAAAAAAAGCATTATTGCAAAGAACATTTTGATAATCAGAAGAAGCTCTTTCCATTTTTTTTCCCACTTATAAAGAACCAAGACAATAGTAGGGTTACGTGGATGTTAAAAAAAATTCTTCATGGAATCACAAGCTGCTCACTAATATCAGGTCCTGCCATGTTCTCTGTTCTGTAGCAGAAACCATGCAGTACAAGTTATGCACTAATGTTTAATACTGTTTAATAATTCTAAGTCAGCTTTACCAATGTAGGAATCTCTGAAGTCTTTCTCATTATCTAATAATCAACATGACTATCCGGGTGTTGTTAGAAAGTGGGCCATTTTATGGATGGATCTAAACTACACGAGATAGTACATCCCAAAGATATGCGATATCTTACGATTCGATCATCCTTTCATAACTATAGCCAATTCTCAGTTATGAGGCAACTCTTCTATATGAGAGGACACAAGCTATCCATTGCTATCTGAGTCTCCCGCACAGACCATGAGAAATAGGTCCAAAACGTGTCTGGAAGGCATAAAAAAGATGCAAAATTACTTGTGAAGAGAGGGAGAGAGTGCGAGACGTATGGAGAGCAGGCCTATCAAACGACTCCAGGCAAGATGATACGATAAGGGCATAATCAATCAGAAGCGTGCAGAAATCCTTAAGTGGTTGGTGTAGCCTCCCTCAAATTCAATCAGCCAGCCTTAGAGGAAGCTTACATGCCATGAAGACATGCTGGAATGGGAAGCTCAGATATCAGCTAATTCTATCATAGGGGCATGATGAAGTTCTACACGCCCGCTGGAAAGGCAAAACTAAAAGGTCGGGGGCTTTTTTAATATTGAAAACTGAGGAATATTATATCATTCAATTTGTAATAGAGGGAGGGGAGATCTGATTAGACCGTCTAATGTGCTTTGGCTGAGAGAGGTGTCTCTTCTTCGATGGCAAGCCAACAGAGAGGTTGTAATATACTGTGATTAACTATCTAATCCACTAAATGGAGTAGGATCTGTCTTTATCTGTGCAGACTACATGAGCTGAAATCAGGTTAGCTTAGAAACAAGACGATGGAACGCAAGAGGAGAAAGAGGAGAGGATGTGTAATGAGAGGAGAAAAATAAATGGGAAGAAATGAGAGAGGAGTTAATGGGGGAAATAGTGTAATGAAGAGGATAGATGGGACATACGAGAAATGAATGGGCAGATATCGGTATGTGTATGTCTGTAAATCTTTTTTTGGCCTACTACTACTTTTATTGATAACGTATCAAAGTTATAGTTCAATTAGAATCAATCACTCCTTTAATTCGAAATCTTTTAACATACAGGCCGGTTCACACAGCGTTTTTTGCAGTACTTTCAATTGTTTATGTAAACATTTACTCCTCTAACACATACAAATGAATAAAAAAGAAGGCCAGTGTATCATATGATAAAATAAAATTCAACTCACATTGGTCCTTATGGTGTATCAAAGGCTTGACTCTTCCCATTATGAACACCGTTGGAATTGATCGATGTCATAGAACATCTTGTTGCAGTTCTTCAAACGATTAGTGGTGGATCTGCTCGGGAGACCAATTAAATCAATTTGACCTTAAACTCTCATAACTAGCTATAGAAAGTCCTTGACTGCCCTACACAGCATTGAACAGTCCAATTCATTCTAGTGAATCGGTTCACTCTAAACCCGCCAATCGGTACGCTCGAAATGTCTGATCCATTGAATCGGTTGGACGTTTTTTGTAAATTAAGAGGATACAAAAAGATTTACAGATCCGATTCCCTACATTTGATGTCTTCTTAATAGAATAATGTCATTCTTCTGTGGAACATGAAAAATAATATTAATTAATCAATTAAGGCTATTTATTTATTTATTCATTTATTAAAAGGGTTTATTATTTGTATGTTTTTGTCCATTACACTATGGAAGTCAATGTTCTGTTTGGTTACCAGCACTCTTCAAAATATCTTATTTTTTTGTTCCACAGAAGAAAGTCATTCAGGTTTGGAACAAGCGGGTGAGTTTTCATTTTCGGTTGAATGATCTCTTGAGTGTAGTTACTTTTTCTTAGTAGCCTAGCTTGTAGTGTAGAGAAAAAGAGGAACTTTCTTGCATTCATTGACTATACACTGCTGTGAATTTTAAATCTTCCAACAACAAGACAACCGGCTTCATTTTGCTAAATTAATATGCCTACTGGAAAAACCCTGACGTATTTTCATTTCTTTTCAATATTTACAGACTTATGGGACAATACATCATAAACTGGAATAATACAGGATGGCATAACTCTTGAATACGTTGTCACATTTTGGGCCAGGCCTTGTTGGTGTGGTGACGCCAGTGTGTGTTTTTGGGAGATGTTTAGTCATAAAGTAATAAACGTCAGCAGAGAATGATAGTCATGATGATGGACAGGGCCAAAATCAGACATGGCTTCACATGTCAGCAGCATTCAGGTCACAGTCGCCTGCGTTCAGACAGACAGACTTCAAAGTGCTGGATGAAACCGCACATGAGCCACAACATTCAATCACACACAAAACAAAATACCAAATGAGAAACTTCACTTGCTACTGACGTCAGTTTGCACACAAACACACACGTCTTTTAAGCGATAATTATGCCAGCGCCATTTTAGGCTTGGCAACCGCTCCGTCACCACCATGTTTTTGAGTTATCGCTTTGGAGAGTCTATATACGTGTGAGTGACAGAAAGAGACAAATGACAAATTGTTTATGCACTCTGACACTCGCGTCAATGGGGGTGATTCACAACCTTTTAGAGCGAAAAAGCAGAACAGCTTTGAATTAGACAACAGTGTCTATACACACACGTCTAATAAGAGTGGAAAATGTGTATCATAGGACAAGAAACCTGAAAGCAAGAGAAAAGCTGAGATAATTTAACTTGTCTCACTCTCTCATATCCTACAATGATGTCAGCTGCCTCAGAGAGATCAAGTGAAGCTGAGTGATATGCTGTGCTCTTGCCCACACACACTCACAAATCTCTATTTCTCAAGAAAACAGCTTTAATCAAGACACTGTCAACACTGAGAATGAGTGACAGTATACTGTATGCTTGTAGTACTTGAGTGTATACAAATTCATTGATTGTAAGTTTATACTGTAACAAAGTGGTGATTTCTACTAACATGAATGAAACAAAGTAGGGCTGCAAAATTTGGGGGGAAAAAAAAAAAAAAATCATCGAATTTCGTTTTTTTTTTTAATGATAAAAACTGCTACTGTGAAAAAAAAAAAATCTACTGCACAATTTGACCAAAGTTTTTTATTGTATATCAATATGGCTAATAATAATAAGAATCATTATTTTGTTATATATATATGTATATATATATATATATATATATATATATATATATACTGTATATATATATATATATATATATATATATATATATTATGTATGTATGTATGTGTGTGTGTGTGTATATATATATATATATATATATATACACACATATATATATATACACACACACACACACATATACACACACACACAAATACATATATACACACACACACATACACATATGTACACACACACACAGAGCTGGGTAGATTACTTACAAATTGTAATCCGTTACTGATTCCATATTACATGACAAAAATTGTAGTTAGTAACGTAATCCATTACATTACACCATTTAGGTAATATAATCAGACTACTTTTAGATTACTAAAAGTTTAATTTAGATTACTTTAGATTAATTTAGATTACTTTTTAGATTACTTTTATCTCATTTTTCACATATACTGTATATGAATAAAATAGGATAATCTTGTACCATATTGATAATGTTATCATGTAATCAATAAAAAAGTATCTGTAGTCTGATTACGAGTATGTAATTTAATCTAATTACAAGTACTTAATTTTTGGAATCTGATTACGTAATCCAGATTACATGTAATCAGTTACTACCCAGCTCTGTATATGTGTGGCTGGTTTAATTTAGTTTTTTTTTTTTTTTAAATATATATATATATATATATATATATATACATACAGTACAGGTCAAAAGTTTGGAAACATTACTATTTGTAATGTTTTTGAAAGAAGTCTCTTCTGCTCATCAAGCCTGCATTTATTTGATCAAAAATACAGAAGAAAAACAGTAATCTTGCAAAATGTTATTACAATATAACATAATGGTTTCTGTTTTAATATACTTTAAAATATAATTTATTTCTGTGATGCAAAGCTGAATTTCCATCAGCCATTACATCTAGGTCTAGTGTTTCATGATCCTTCAGAAATCATTCTAATATGCTGATTTATTATTAGAATTATCAATGTTGGAAACAGTTGTGCTGCCAAATATTTTTTTTGGAAACTGCGATACTTTTTTCAGGATTCTTTGATGAATAAAAGATTAAAAAGAACAGCATTTATTCAAAATAGAAATCTTTTCTAACAATATAAATCTTTGCTATCACTTCTTATCAATTTAACACATCTTTGCTGAATAAAAGTTTTAATTTCTTTCAATAAAAGAAAGAATAAAAATTTACTGACCCCAACCTTTTGAACAGTAGTGTATATTGGTAGAAAAGATTTCTGTTTTAAATAAATGCCCTTCTTTTTAACTTTTTATTCATCAAAGAATCCTGAAAAAAATATCACAGGTTCCAAAAAAATATTAAGCAGCTCAACAGTTTCCAGCACTGATAATAAATCAGCATATTAGAATGATTTCTGAAGGATCATGTGACACTTTAGACTGGAGTAATGGCTGATGGAAATTCAGCTTTGAATCACAGAAATAAATTATATTTTAAAGTATATTAAAACAGAAACCATTATGTTATATTGTAATAACATTTTGCAAGATTACTGTTTTTCTTCTGTATTTTTGATCAAATAAATGCAGCCTTGATGAGCAGAAGAGACTTCTTTCAAAAACATTACAAATAGTAATGTTTCCAAACTTTTGACCTGTACTGTATATATATATATATATATATATATATATATATATATATAAAAATCACAGCCATATTGAGATTTGGGTTACCTAACTACACCCAAGCAACCACTCAAAATACCCCAAACAACCACCCAAAACTTCCCAGCAACCACCTAGCAATGCCCGAGCAAACATCCTTAACACCTTAGCATCATGCCGGCAACTTTTGCAACCACAACTCTCATTTTCTTCAGAAAATGTAGTTTTTATTGGTACTTTTTGGCCTTTTTACCACTTAAGAGTGGCGAGAATGACAGGAAAGATAAGCAGGAAAATTGGAAATGAAAATGGTTCAACAAGTCAAAGCTTGTGCATTGACCACTGGGCCACATCTCTGACAACAAAACAGTTCTAAATTTTCCCCCTTTAAAGTTGTTTACTTTTATGATTTGTTCAAGACACACTGGCATGATGCCACTTCAAAATATTCTCCACAAAATGATAATATACTATGGAAGTCAATGGTCTGTTTGTTTACCAACATTTTCTCCGCAAAAAGAGATTACAGTGTCCTTGCATCTGGGTTGTAAATAAACATATTTCATAACAACGAAATCAGTATCACTAAATGTGAAGTACATTTTTGCGAAAACTAACTAGCTTGAATTGCAAAGTCAGAAGCAATTACATTGGTCCTTGTGAGCTAAATTAAATCAGAGAATGAATTCAAATAGAGAGTGTGCACACAAACAACATCACAGAGAACAAAAGGGATTCTATCATGATAAACATTCAATAACGGCAAAGAAATAAGAGGCGTAATCTGATAAAATATGCAAGACAATGAAGATTTTGTTTGATTCTTGTAATGATTCTTCGCTTTGTGTTTTCAGTATGGAGTGACTTCAGGCCAGCTGTGGAAATGTTACTGCCTTTTACAGTGATAGCAACTACAGCTTGTAAAGACCTAAAAAAAATCTACTTTTACATACATGCAGCTTGTTAATGAATAAACAGTTTTTAAATATTTGCACTGAACATCAATATGGCATAATTTATCAATATGAGATTTGATGATTTTACCACAATTAAGGAGTTTTTGTGAAAAAAAAATGAATATAAATTTACTTAAAACATATTTTATATTTATACCACAAAAGATCCATTGGTGAGCAAGTGATGTAATGCTAAATTTAAGCAACGGAAAACATAAGTGAACCCTAACGAACTAGTAATTTCTCTTATTTCTGTCCCTGCAGTCTTTAAAACTTTTGCAAATTGAAAAATTTAACATTCGCATAAAATAGGGAACTATCTTTAAAGTATGCTCACGACCCTTCATGGACATTTACTGTTTTATTGAGCCATCAAATACAACATGTGTATCTGTGTAATTGATAGTTTTGAGCTCAAACCTGGCTCAAATACGTGTGTGTGCGCACTCCTGAAGCTCTCTCGCTCTCTCTGTGTGTGTGTCTGTGTGTGTGTTTGTGCAGAGCTCTGCACATGGTGGCTGAGTCTGACACGGGCTATCTCTCCAGGTCAGTATAGATAGCTTTTCCATCTCTAATGTCTTTCCCAGAAATCTCCCCACACACAATGAGGGGCTTATATTCTGCCTTACTTGTGTATGTGTGTGCGTTTAAATTCATTTAACCTAGGGCATTTATGACGATAAATTACACAGCACCTACTGAAAGAAAACAATTACACATATTCATCCGGCGTTTTGAAATTACGCACCTGCAGAGAAATTCTCTATTATGTCTTTCACAAATATAACCTCCAATATAAAAGTGTTTATAAAATTACAAGACACAGTAAGACTAAAACCTTTTAACCTTCAATAAATCGTATTATTATACACTCATTTCTCTCACAAATCAAATGATTTTCTTTCTTTCCTGGAATACAGAAGATCTTTTCCTTACAATGAAAGTGAATGGGACCAAGGACTTTCAAGCTCTGAAGAATAAAATAAAGTGTCATAAAAGTGACAAATTTTTATCATATATAAGGCCTAGTTATAAACTAAAAATCTTCCCCTCTGTTGTAGCTCCAAAAGCTCAAAGCTTTTAAGAATTTAATGTTCATTGAATCTTTTTGGACCTTGAGAACCCTTGTTCATCACTTACTTTCAATATATGGAAAAGAGCAGCAAGGACATGCTGCTAAACATCTTCTTTAAGTTTCAGAGAGAAACAATACCCATACAGGTTTGGAACAACAACAGAATTTTCATTTTTAGCAGAATTCTCATTTTTAAATATACAATATAAAATCAGAATATTTATATATAGTTCATAAAGGCATGATGGATGCTGATTGGCTGTCAATGTTTTTGTTTACCAGCTGGAAAAATCGTTTTGTATTCCAACAGTATATCATTATAGTTTTGTGGATATCCATATTCTTGCATAATTAGAAAAAACTATAAAAACTTTTCAATTAAAGTAAGTCATTGGTAAATGGAAATAAAGTGATATAAACTATACAGGATCACTTGAGCAAACGTATATTCATCACTCGATTCAAGCAGCAGCAAACAAACACTCTTAGCATAAATGCATATCAAAAGCAGCGGCTCATGTAAAGCTCAATGGGGTGTCCTCGGCTGTAGACACTTTCAGTGGATCAGATGGAAGGAAACACAGGTAATCCACTCACCATATCAGCGCTGACAGAGTCAACACATACATTAGCATATGTTAGCATTCCTATTCATGTGGTCTCACATGCTCTCTAATCTGTGTCTCAGATTGAACGACAAAGCCAAACAGAGACAGAACCGGAATAAATTTGTATGCATTAGAAGCCCACAAACACATGCTGCAAGATGCACAAATGCTAACATACATCTTGGTCAGGTAAGTGTGTACACAGACACTGTGTGTACCTAGTCAGTTTCATAGGGAATCCCCAAAAGAAGTCCAAGCATTCAGTTTATTATAAGATTCTGCACTGCTAGATGTTTTCCAAGAGTGTTTACCAGTTGTTCTGGCATTTTAAAGTGTCAAGGGTCAATATAGTTGTGTCATTCATGAGACATGAAGCAGTATAAAGTACTTTAAAGAGAAGACAATCTACAGTTCAAAAGTTTTTTTTTTCTTCTTTTCAATAAATTAATACTTTTGAGCAAAACTATTGCATTATATTGATTAAAAGTAAAGACTTTTATGTTGTTGCATAAATAAATAAATAAATAAACACTGTTCCTTAAACTTCCTATTCATGAAAAAAAATTGGTATCCACAAAAATATAAAGCAGTACAACTGTTTTCGACATCGATAACAAAAAGAAGTGTTTCTTGAGCAGCAAATCAGTATAATAAAATGATTTCTGAAAGATCATAGGACACTGTAGACTGGAGTAATGATGCTGAAAATTCAGCTTTACCATCACAGGAATAGGTTAAATTTTAAAATATATTAAAACATAAAATAGTTATACTAAATTGTAATAATATTCCACAATATTCCTGTAATTTTGATCTGCCAAATGCTGATTTTTGAATTTGCTAAAGAGTGTTCATTCAAAACATTTAAAAAGTGTAAAAATTTTATGCATAATGCATAAAACTTTTGTACATAAAAAAATACAATACTCTATATTACTATTAAAATGCATTTTACAATTATGTGAAAAGAATAAAAGGTGGCATTTTACTTTGTAGAAATAACAGAGGCTCAAATTCGCTGTTTCCTGGTGAAAAATAACAATGGGGACACAGAAATTTCCAAGTTAAAGGTCATTTTTTGCATTGATTACATAGTAATTTGTAGTGCTTAGGCAACAATTCTGGTGAAACAAAAGTATGCAAACAAATTTGTGCTTTACTAATGGAAGTGAAAAGGCAACTAAAACGGAACAAAAAGTGCAACATCGGAGAAAAGGTGTAATCGTATTTAATAACTGCAGATGGACTAAAAACAAAAGAGAAAGGCATTCATGTTGACTGTTAATTTATTGTACACAATATAAAGGTTTGAATTTGAAAGCTGGTCACTGGGTACAAAAATAGAGACCTTCTAGTTTAAATTAAAAACTGGCAACTACTTTGGTACAAACAGTTAAACAGTTTGTTACACACGTTTTAGATGTACCTTTGATCAAATACAGTGAAAATAGAGCAAGATGATTTAAAACAAAATGTGCACATCATATGAAGACAATTCATATTTATGGAAAAACCAGAAAAATAAATAAAATCAATAAAAAAACTACCTGGACAGTGGTTAAAAGCATGATCCTAGTGATCAATGAAACAACACAGGTTCTTAAATGAAGAATCCTAAATAATTTCTTAAAAAGACCCTTTAAATCAGTTCTCTCGCAGGTTGTTGAGAAATTAGATGGCATACAGTGTCCTATGGCTGAAATCAGTCACTGTCTGCCCCCTGCTGTTGAGATAGTAAAAGTGTGCCAGGATAATACACCAATAAAACGATTCAACAGGAAAGTTTCCAACAAAAATGACTGATATTCTCAATTAAACATACATTGTAAAAAGTCAAGTGTCAGAGAGTGAATACAGTTTGGGTCGGACCTTAACCCGTCCATTTTCAGCTTTGATCCAATATGAATCAATATGACTTAAAGACTTCCTTTCTCTCAACACTGTGCAATTCCCTAATGAAACACTGACTGAGAGACACGATCGACATTATACAAAGAATTCAAGTGCAAAACGTTTGCTAACAAATGCACAAATCACACCCGCAATGACAGGAGATGAATGTGCAAAAGTATGTGGGAAAAAAAAAAAAAAAGTGTGAAAATACATAATGATGTGATTTCACAAAAAAAATACCATTTGTTGAAGGCTGTGTAACTGCAATTTAGATTTAGTGATCTGACCTCAAACTGCAGCTGAAACATTCGGCCTGGGACAAAACACACACACACACAACCCCGTTCATGAGGATCAGTCCTCTGCGGACGGACGTTTACTTTTCAGACTAAACCACCGGGATATGGATTTTCTCTTTGGATGGACTTTTTCTTTCTTCATATCTGCGAATGGTAGAGCAAAACCCATACTTAACTGCAAGGTACATAAAGTTCATTTCAAGAGAAACCAAGAGGTCACTGAGTAATGGTGACCACAGAACATCAGTAACAGCTTCCAGGGCTTTCCGGCAGTTTTTATGTCATGAATTGCAAATGGTTATGCCTTTTGTCCACATTTATGCATTGGTTTAATTGGGTTAGTAAATTATACATTTTATTATAAGTCATTTTAGCTTTGAAAATGCAGACAGACCATTAGCCAAGGCTAGATACCTATGGTTTCCATTAGTGATCATTAAATCAAAATGGGCTGCATTACTTTTCCTGTTTGGCCTTTTAAATTGTGGAATATATAAACATGCATGGAGCAATTACTCCCAAGATTCATAGCACTTTGAGTCGGTGGGTGGAGAGTTGCAGTTATTCCAAAAATAAAACTTTAGTTTTAGCATTAGAGAATGTAAAAAAACGACCTGAACTGCCCAACCTCTGAACTGCTTAGTGGAAAGTGCAAACAATATTGTGCAATTAATGCAAGTTTTTATTAGAAAACTTTCAGAGATTTCTGTATTTAGCACATTAGATACCAGTGTCTTAATTACAATGTTGCCCTTGTGTAGAAATCTCATGTGCAACCAGCTTTACAATTCTAAACTAAATCAGTTTCTATTATTGTGTTGACTAGAAACAGACACTAAACCTTACCAATAATAATTCTCTCTGCCATCAGCGAACAAATGGTGACAATAAACAACTGTCTCTCCACTGCCAGCCTCTTATTATTTGCAAACAGGAAGGGATGTTCATTTTGAATCATCCAACAGACATCCAATGGACCATAACAAATAGAGTTGGCTGCAAATTTCTGCCTCTTTAAAATCAGAGCCAGCTGGTGCACAGTAATCAGTTTCTAGCTGGAGAAATGTAATTTGTTGTAAAATAAGAAATTGTCATGTCTTTGAGAAACCTCTTTTACAAGAAATGCATTTGCGGCAATTCATGTTAAATTCATTCAAATATTTATTTTTCGCAATTTTCTCTGCCTTTTTCAAAAGCTTATGAGAAAAATTATGCAAAACATTTTTAATCTCAGGTTTTAATGCTACAAAATACATAATCATAACACATACATAATCATACTTACCAAGATTTTGGATCATCTTATTCAGCTGCTCATCCTCCTCTTCCTCCCTGTAGACGGAAGCGTAAAAAAAATTCACAAATGTTGCATTAAGTAATATAGTTTCAGGTATTCAATAGCACTCTGGGGTCAAAAAAAAAAAAAAAAAAAAAATGAATGAATGGAATGTATTAAGCAAAATAAATACAAATATATAAAAATAAAATACAGAATAAATAAATAAAAATAAATAAGATAAATAGATAGCCCATTTACTTTAATGAATGTACCTAGTCATATTGTGCATTTAAAACAAAATAAAATAAAAATAAAAAATGTACCTGGTCATACTGTGCATATTATTGTAAATCTTAAAGTTTCTATATATATATAAAATTCTTTTTTTTTTTTTTTTTATCAAAATGTAGTAATTTTCAACTCTTTTGCTGATGTAACCAAGGATGTTTGGACAAGTATATAGGATATAATATGTGCTGCACACCTCAGTCTGTCTTCATCCAGCCCCTCCACTATGGCATTCCTGTCGTTCACAATCCCCACAAGTTTTTCCATCAGGTCTTCCTCTCGTTTACGATCCCAAGAGGTCTTCAGATGCTCTACAGGACAGAAACATCATTTAATAGCTAGATTAAATGATTACACAAAAGTGATATGAGGCTTTTATGCTTTTAAACAAAAGTAGATCTCTTAAATGAACCAAAGCTTCATCATCATCCAGTGATACAGTAACCCCCGAAAAGTATGAATGCCATTGCACTACACAACAGAATGTTAAATTAAGTGCCATCTGCAAACAAATGATGCTTGACTTTTTCCAATATCGTACCAACCTGGTTTGTCCAGCAGTTTCCTGAGTTCAGCCTCAACACTGGGCTGCTCTTCCTCTAGATCCTGTGTCTTGGCACTATCAAAACACAATAATAAAACTGTTTAATGCACATTTAGAACTAGAAGATATTCACTATCAGTATTCCAGTAATTCAGCAGTTTACACATACATGTACACAAGCTCAGATTCACGTCTCATGTAGACCTGTTTGTTTCTGATGAGGGTAAACCAGTCCACCATTAAGTCGTTCATTAATGTGTCCTCTTCTCCTTCTGAAGAAAAAAAAATAAAAAAAATAAAAAATGCAAGATTCCTTTAACCCCTTAACTGTCACTCACAGTTTTGAACATAGTGCACTATAATGTCTATCCAAACTTAAATTTTTATAATTCATGAATGAAAACATTTTGTAACATGATATTTATGTACCATTTCCATGGTAATGCAATGTCTGATTTTAAAATGGGTTTCAAAGCATGAATTTTGAGATTTTAAGTTTTCAATTGATATATAATTTCTTATGATTTCTAAAGCGTGATAGGGAAAAAGGCAACTAAGAAGATGGTCTGTGACAAAGGTCAGAACTCCTGTTATGATGTAGATTTTTAAGGTGCACTCTTGTCATAAATTAATCTAATAATTTTCCTACATAATTTAACAAAAAAAGTGGTAAAATATCTATTTAGGAGTCTTAGACCTTTCCAACGATATATAGTTTGTCATGATTAGATTAGGATTTAATTGTAAAATAGTGAAGTAAACTTAGGCGTCCCACAGAGGGGACGGGTGACAGTTAAGGGGTTAAACATAATTGCATTTGTTTAGGCTAATACATAAAGATAAGAGTTGAGAATACACATTAGTAATTTTTGTCTCCACCTGCTGGAGCACCAGAGGACAACATCTAGACTTTGAATGTATATATTTTAATAATGTATATTAATATATATATATATATATATATATAATATAAAAATATATACACACATATATACACACACACTTATACATATACACAGAAGCAAACAAAAATATTTTTCTAAAATAGAATGTGAAAAGTTAGTAAATTTTACAATTTAATATTTAATATGTATCCATTTGTTTTGTAAGATAAATGGACACAGTAAAATAATTCTTCCTTTGTTATGTGAGTGTCTAAGAAGTGGATCTGACAAAAGGCTATTCATTCTGAGTGTGTGTGAACAGACCCTCATCACATTGTCGGAGGTGTTTTTCCAGCTCTACTCCTCTTTTCTCCAACTCGTTCATATTCATCTCGATTTCCTTCAGTTCTTTTTGAATGTCTTCCTTAGGAATGTAACCCGGCTAAAGCAAACAGACACACAATACGTCAAACGTGAACTTTCTGCACAAATGACTTTGTACAGATCCTCAATGGTTTATTATTTATTCCTTTCAATGATCTTCTAGTCCACCAGAGGAGTGAAAAGACTGTTCAAAAGTCTGGGCTTACTGTGAAGTCACCCTATCTTGATTCTGAACAGCCTATTCAAAGATAACTGTGCCCCAAAGGTCCTTTTGACTCTCCAAAACAGTCTAAATAGGCCCCTTGACAAAGTAATCCCTCAACACTCACACACATCAGTGCAGACAGAAACGCACAAGACCAGATAACACATGTAATTATTGTTTTGACACACACCTTGTGCAATTTGTGAGTTTCAGTCCCTGAGGGACTAACAGGAGATACACTGCTGCCACTGCTGGTGTCTGGAAGACAGATGAAAACATACAGATGAACAGAGAAATAGAGAAACAAATGTACTGCATGCAGTGCTCCTTTATTAATCTTAATGCAATTAATGTTAATGTTATCGTTCATGTTAACATATAATGCATGTCTGGCTGTACCTGGGACCCTTACAGAAAGTATAACTGTATTACCATAGTTTTTGGATAGGGTCCCATGAAAAAAATCATGTATTTGTAACACCGAAGGACTATGTTCATAACCTGATGTGTGAAGACGGTAATCATACAATGCAAAAAAAAAAAAAAAAAAAAAAAAAAATCACATCAGTATCTTGATCTTGTTTCACAATAATAATAATAATAATAATAACAACATTAACATTATTAAAACAACACATATTTACACAAGAAACAAAACTGTAATAGTTTGTAGGAGCATTGTTATTGTTAACTATTAAAAATCGTTTTTCGGTAATTGAAATAAAGATAAAACAAATATTAGATGAAAAACAAACTTGAAACTGAAACAAACAAAAATCATAAATACTGCCTTGACTGAAATAAATGTTAAATTAAATGTTTAAGCTGAAGTACTAAAATTACTAAAACTAAAAAATTAAAGAAAAAAAATTAGTAATGACAAAAGCACATAAAATTACTAAACTTAAAATGAAAGTTTATGTTCTTATATTTTCAGTTAATTCAAAATATTAAATACTATAATAGCATATAAATAATAGAAAAAACATTGCTTTTCAGAGAAAGTATCTTTAGCGTATTTAATTTTAACTGGTGCTATGTATTTTAGCATAAATCTAAATGTATTATTCTATTTCCTATTTTACAGCTTGTTTTAGGCACATCCCACACATTATATTCTGTAATATTTTAGAATAAACTATTTTATTTTATTTGTGTGTCCAAACATTTATTCTTATGTGACTTCTATTATTGAATAAAAGAATATTTAACAACAAGCCCCTTTCTATACATTTTCCTAAGATCTTACCACTAGGTTTTGGCCCATTTCTCATGGGGCTCGGTGAGGGAGCTTTGGGCGAGTTGATGGTAGTGGAGATGTTTGTGGTAGATGGTGCAGGAACAGACATCTGCGAGATTCCCAGACCTGATGTCTGTGGAGATGAAGCTGCTTCCGGCTTCTTGGAGGGTGAGCCAGTGCTTTCTGTGGAACCGACAGTTCTATAAAAAGGAAAAGAGATGAGAAGATATGAAACTTTTCTGTTTTGTTTCTGAAGCAACTAAATGTTTAGCATCACTTCTCTCACCTCTGACGGGTGAAAGTTTGGGAGGGTGAGGCATGTTAAAGGGGCAGTTACAGGTGAAAGATGTTCATGGGGGACGTGCTTGTGCACTGAGCTCTATCGCTCTGGGGACTTTCAGATACGACCCACTGCTGGTCTTATTGGGCGCAGCAGGTTTACACGCCAGTCAAGAGAACCAATCACGAGAGAGCGTGAAGAAGTGGAAGGGACAGATTGTCTGGAGAATGAACCAGTTAATCAATGAAGAGCAGGATGATTTGGTAAGGGAAATCATATAGAGAAGAAATTATCACATGATTTTACTGAGAAAGAAAGTGACAAAATGATTCCTCTGTCTGATTTAAAAAAAATATTAAAGAACAAGACAGTATTAGTAAAGACCAAAAGGAGGTTTGATTTAGAAAGAAATGAGCACAACTTACTTTACAGGCTTGAGCATGGACCTCCAATCAGATGGAGCTGTATCGTTTTCTGAAATTACATCAAAAGATTTTCATTCAGAAATAGATAAAGTAGACATTTTAAAATTCAAATAATGTTTTCGTTATTATACTTGGTTTAATGTGATTTAGGAAGGAAATGTTCCTACGTCAACTTGCTTGTCCATTTTTATTAATAAAGTAAATCAGATTTTTGGCTTACAACTACACAACTGTTCAAAAGTCTGGGATAAGTAAGATTTTTGTTTGAAAGAAATTAATACTTTTATTCAGCAAAGATGCAAACAATTTATCAAATTTGACAGTAAAGATATTTGAAATGTCTTTAAAAATGTCTGTTACAAATAAAAGTTGTTCTGTTGGACTATTCAACAAATTCCTGAAAAAAAAAAAAAAAATCTATCACAGTTTCCACAAAAATATTAAGCAGCACAATTGTATCAACATTGATAAGAAATGTTGTTCTTGACCACCGAAACAGCAAATTGAACAACAATCATATTAAGTTATAATTTCACTTTGATTTTAGAGGTAGGTAATGTTTATGTATGCAAAAATGCTTTTTATTGCTATGCTATTATTGTAGCTATTATTAAAGCAATGTAAGAAAAGGTTTAAAACTGTAACCTTGACAATATTTTGATGCAAAAAGAAATGTAAATATAAACATACAAAAATATGAACATATTGGTACTTTGTGTTTCCAGATAAATGAAACATAATTTCTTTTAAAACTTCTCATAAACCGCAAATAAAGAAAATGATCATAAACTTCAAACGGAGAAGTGAAATGAATTTACATCCACCACATGCCACTTTTTTGACCTGAATTCACAGACCAACAAAAGCTTCTTGATATTAAACACATCTAAATTAAAAATTGTGAAAAGGTAGAGAAAAATCCAACTAATAAGACCAAGCTCTGTATGTTATCAATGCATCAGGTGTGTCTTCCTCACCCTTGCTGTTGGACGACAGCGTGCTCACAGGCCTGGAGGTTTTATTTAAGGTTTTATCTTTGATCCAGGATGGCGCTGCAGCAGCTGACGCAGTAGTTTCCACACTGGTATCCAGTGCTTTGAGACGCACCCTACCCGAGGGGCCTTTAGCACCCGATTCCACAGGGGAAACATTACTATAGAAACAAAAGTGAGAGGAGATTGTGTTAATGATGGATGTGCCTTTGAACACAAACATGTCAAAAAACATGAATTTAAACAATCCTCGACAAGCTTGTTTACAAAAAGACTATAATTCTGTTTCATTTATGACCCATGTACACCACCACCCTATGAAAACAAGTCATAAATTAAATGCCAAATATGTAATGCGCTAAAAACGATGTAGGTGAATGTAGCTCACCTGCTGATTGCTTTCAGCCCAGTTGGACTCAGAGACGAGCTGTTGTTGTTATTTTTTTCCACCGTCACCATCTTCCCGATTACAGCTTTGGCTTTCTCCTTTTCATTCTCCTTCTCTTTTTCTGAGTCCTGTGTTTTCGTCCAGTCTCCCACACGCAGCAGGACTCTACTTTTACCAGATGTGGCTCCTGCAGTGGCTCTAGGTGTTGTGCTTTCTGGTGTAGCAGTTTTAACACTTGCTGTACTGACAGATATAGTTGAGGTGTATGATGAGGTGCTCTTACTGGCAGGCACAATACTGCTGCTGGGCTCAAAGAATCTATCCAAAAAAAACAAAAAAAAAACAAATTCATTCATGCGAACACAAAACACCATCATGGTAACACGTGACGCTTAAATAATGCAATAAACATTCATTAAACAACAGAACATGTAACAAAGCCCAAATGTACATAAACTGATAACAAAAACTAGTGAAAAAAAAAAACATGATTATTTAAACAAAATACTTTCAAATGTGGAGGGTCATGCAAGGAATATCAGTTTACAGTTTTTGACTGTAAAGTATACATTGATTTGTTCTTTTTTACTTCTACAAACTGTACAATTAACAGCATTTTACTGTAAAATTGCATGAAATGTCTGGTTAGATCTTTTACGGTTTTTCCCTGTATACAGTATGGGAACTTACTGTTAACCTAATTAATATATATATTTGAGTTATTTTATTACTTCAACTTAAACTTACTGATTTCAATTAGTTTCCAAGGCAACATTTCTCATTTCCTTTTATATTTTTTAAGTTTACGTTTTTTAATCTAATATTTACATTTTATTTCAGCTTTATTTCAATTACTGGAAATAGTTTTGCCTAACAATAACAACACTGAAAACACAACAATAAAATATCTGAAAGACATAAACTGAAAGATATTCACCTCTTTCTGGCTTCTTGGTTCTTCTGTACACTGTTGCTTACTGGTTTAAGAGACTCCGTGGGCGTTCGGGGACTAAAGGAGGTTTTTACAGTTGTAGTCTCTGGTGTTGGAGTTGTTTTTGGTGCTGGAGTTGTTTTTGGTGCTGGTGTGAGCTGAACCGCTGGAGTAGGTGTGGCAGTTAACTCACGAGTGGGTGTACGGTCACTTTTATTGGCCAGCCAGTTTAGTTTAGCTGTGTTAGGTGTTAAACCAGCTTTTCCAGTATCTCCACCTGACGCATTCTGGCCAGTCTTGCTTATAAAAGTGGACGGTGTCTTCGGTGAAGTCACTGTGATGTGTGCAGGTGGGACGGTTCGAGGCTTCTCTATGCTTGTGTGTGTCTTGCAGATGAAAGTGCCCGCATCTTTTCCAGGCTTGTAGGTGCCAGAGAGAAGAATAGTGGAACACTCTTTGCATCTGTTGAACAGAGAGGTCATCATTAACAAAACGGTCAGAAAAAATATAATATACTTAGACTTGAGGTATTTACACTTGATAGACCTGATCATGAAAAGACAGTGTAAATGCCTTTCTAAAAATATCAGGAGATCTTTACTCCCTTTTTGACATGACAAAAAGCATTTCACTTCTATTACTCACTGGTATTATGTTAAATGATTAGCTGACTGAAAAGAAAAACAAAACAAAACAATTAACCCTATAATAGCTGCCGTACAGCAATTTATAAAACAATTTTAACTGATAGGCAGCTATTACAAAAATGTTTCCCACATTACACTGCTAAAAATAAAATGTGACCCTGGACCACAAAACCAGTCTTACGTTACACGGGTACATTTGTAGCAATAACCCAAAATACATTGTATGGGTCAAAATTATCGATTTTTCTTTTATGCCAAAAATCCTTAGGATATTGAGTAAAGATCATGTTCCTTTAAGATATTTTGTAAATTTCCTACCGTAAACATATCAAAACTTCATTTTTGATTAGTAAAATGCATCACTAAGAACTTCATTTAAACAACTTTAAAGGAGATTTTCTCAATATTTTGACTTTTTTTGCACACTCAGATTCCAGATTTTCAAATAGTTGTATCTCAGCCAAATATTGTCCTATCCTAACAAACCATACATCAATGGAAAGCTTATTTATTCAGCTTTCAGATGATGTATAAATCTCAATTTCGAAAAATTGACCCTTATGACTGGTTTTGTGATCCAAGGTCACAAATCATTATGATGAAAATTTAAGCATTATATGAATGATTCACTAGTCATGTGAGATGGGTGCATTTACATACACAACCTGTCAAAAGTTTGGAATAATTAAGATTTAAAAAAAAAAAAAAAAAAAAAAAAAAAAAAAAATTATTGA